>CAEFZY010071290.1:0-32083 GCA_903066815.1 Brachyrhaphis roseni
GTGAAGACCACAGTGGTGCCTGTGGTCATCGGGACCCTCGGGGCAGTCACCCCCAAACTGGAACAGTGGCTACAACAGATCCCAAGATATTGCGCAGAACCCTCAAGCTCCCAGGCCTCTGGTAGAGGACCCGAGCTAAGAGGAAGAAACACCACCCGCGGTGGGTGAGAAGGGAATTTTTTTTATATATATATGTGTGTGTGTGTGTGTGTGTGTGTGTGTGTGTGTGGTGGTGGTGGGGGGGCTGTATCTTGACCAGTTTTGGCGTATTTACTGCTCTGAATATGTTTTGGTTTTTTTGGCAAATAGCCTTTTTTTTTTAATCTGTATACTCCAGTTAACTATTAATCGATTATTAAATAAATTGAAAATTGTTTCAATAACCGATTCATCAGTTTCAGTTTTGAACCTAGCATAGCATTTTTGCATATATGCTCAAATGACCAGTTTGTGTAAATGTGAGCTGGAAAAAGACTGAACACGTTCGCAATTAACAGAGCACAATGTCGCTCATATGCTGCTTTCAAAACTAATGTGCACAATTTCATGCAGCAGCCAAACACATTGAGGTCATTGTTACTGTACTGAATGCATGTGCTGTGCTCTCTGTCTTCTCTTGAGCACAGGGTGAAGTCTGTGTGTGTGACCAGCGACGCCTCGTGAGGGTCCTGCCTTCAGCTCGGCGACATGACGTGGACCCCGAGGAACAGCTGAGCGGTGTACAGTTACCCTGAGCTAGAATGCAGTGAGCACAAGGACCTACTGTTCTCCTGGATGTCGACCCCCTGCACCAGCCCGGTGAGGTCATAACATCACCTCAGTCTGCCGTATATCACGGCACAGTTTGCCTCAGCATGCAGAGGCGGCTCAGGTGTCTGACTAAATCCATTCAAGAGTGTCTTCCTTAAACATTTTCTTTGTGACAGCGTCCCATTTTCCCCAAACTGTTCTTTATCTCTGGGTTTGATCCCGCCTTGCACCGCCTGGATCTCCTGTAAATCCTCACCCTGGCGGAGTGAGAGTGCAGCACTTATCAGATGTTAAGACTACTCCTGTACGCTACAGAGGAAAACTTGTCCTCTGCTGACACTTGATACACAAAGAGCCCCTCCACCCCTTCAATAACTCCCTCCTTTAAAAGCTCACAGCACAAAATGCTTTGCAAAGACTCATGGACACTTATGTAAGAATTATTACGTAAACTCAACATGTGGAGGCTTAAAAGAAGATAAAATCATATGTCCTTCATTAGAAATAGACGCACTTGTAATCATCAGATTCGGAGTGCATGTTAGCACATAAAAGCCTCTGTTGACATCTAACTGCTTCTGTGAAAGCAAGGCCCCGTTCTGCTGCTGTGCCTTTGCTGAATATCTAAAGTCAAGGCCCCAAACCTCCACCTAAAGGCTCAGATCCTGCTGGTAACAAGAATCCGTTGCTCCAGGCGTCCTTGAAGACGAGCTTTCAGGTGAAGCAGGGTGCATGACTCTGCAGCGGTGTACAGTAAATCCTCCCCGAACCCTCACAATCTGAATTTTATTGTTGGTTTTTATCGTTTTATTTGAATTGACTTCCATGCCTTTCAGCCTCCCAGTTTTCTTTTTTCATCTTATGTTTAGATTTTCCTAGTATTCTTTACAAAGACGGGAGGCGTACATGATTGGGTGAAGGGGTCAGAGGTCATGTTACTCTCAGGCTACGTCCACACATCAGCTCTTGATGCTCAGTTCCGATTTTTTCTTAAATCCGATTTTTATTTTCTTTCGTGTGTTCATTCATATCGCTAGTTAAATTATTGGATGTGCAGTCAGACCTAGAATTAGTGGGGTTATGATGTGCTGCGGTTCTTGGACACAAACATCTTTTATAATTTCATAATAATAATTTTCAGCCTTCATTTACTCCCTGATTAACGTCGTCTAGTTTGTTTTGGTGCAGAATTATGGTGCATGTCTCACGTCAATGACAAAAAAGTTGAATAAAATGCATGATCATTGGACGGCAGGTGCTTTGAAAACTATTGGATCCGATTTAATTACATACAGCTCTAAATTGGATACCCGATCTTTTAAAGGCGTCTGCAGTCTGAACGGTCAGGTCAGATTTTATCAGACTTTTATGTCATTGATGTGAGACATCATCATTTTGCACCAGGAGAAGCCTGACAAGGCAAATCAGGATGCAATAAAAATTATGAAAATTATGATTATGAATTTATGAAAGAAATGTGCACCACTACAGTCGCACCACTCTTGGCTCTGACTGCACTTCTAAAGAGACTTCTCTACAACTTGCAGTCAAAGCTCCGCTAAAAGTCATTGTTATTAATTGTGTTTTATTTGTATTATCTTTCTTTGGAAACGCAAGGAAAGATAATCTTGTGACAACACTGTTGGCTCCATTGCTGAATAAACATTAAGATTGATCCATAAGCACTTTGCATCAGTTATTTCTTCAGTAAATATGTGTGAAGTCAAAGTTCTTCTTCTGTGCATGAGGGTCGCTTTGGTTACGTAATCCGTTCACTATTGGGTTTAATTGCGTGAACAAACAAACAAACAAAAAATATATATATCAGAATTTGGCACCAAGACCTGCTGTATGAACTTAGTGTCTGCACTAAAAATCGGTTTTATGTTGGGTGGATTAAGTTAGTTCAGTGGGAGAATAAAACAAAAGAGTAATCTCATTAAATGTCTATTCAAAGTCAAAATCTGGCCTGTGTGCGTTGCGTGCTATCTGATGCTGCCCTGACACCAGAGTGCAGCAGGAGTTCAGCGTCTCTGAGGTTTGAGTGACGGCCTGACGGCGACTGCACAGGGCTGGGGTGAAGGGTGGAGGTCAGGGGTCAGGTGCCCTGTGGAGGACAAAGATCATAGCAGGAGGGGCGGGTGCTAACAAGGCACAGGGGTCAGAAAAGAAACCATTAAAGTAAAATGAAGCAGAGAAATGTTAGAAATCTGTTAACATCATTGTCATGTTATGGCTGTTATGACATTATGCTGGGAAATAAATAAATGCTACGAATGAAATATTTCTTTTTCTTTTTTAAAAAAAGAAAACCAGCATAATAATGTGAAAGTTCAAGCCTGCTCAATAGCTTTGAGCCGAAGCATTTACCAACTTGTTAGTGAAGTTTTATTTCTTCTCAGAGTTACCATGCACAGTTATCAGTTGTTGCTAATTTAAAAGATTCATTGCAGTTTTCCAACCTTGATCCAAGGTCATAAATGCTTCTCTAAGCATTTATAACCTGCTGTCTCTGGCAGCTGACAGGAAAAGATTGGATTCAAACTGTACAAACTTTGTGAGAAAACTACTTTTAGTACTGATGAAAAGGAAGATCAAAGTCCTGTCTGACTGCAAAATAATTGTAGATTCACAGCTTTAGATGCTAGACAGACACATGAGCAAAACAAATTCTTATAAAAACATTCTTGAAATAATTTCTTTAAAATAGAAGCTGAACTGAGGCAGCATATGTTCGGAGAAGAAAAAAATGAAGGCAATGTTTGATGAACAAAGAAAGAAGACCTCTTTCAACTTTTCACAGAGCAGATCGATGCTCCTTTGAGCGTTAAAAATGTTTATCTTCCTCAGGAAAAAATAGATTCAGTCAGACATCAATAAATTCTTGAAGCAAACATTATACTATCTGGAAAAAAATAAATACAAACAGCATAACCTGTATGAATGTTATCTAAACGTCTGGATTCCTGAATTCAAAATGAGCAAAAATTTAAACTGCATGTTTTGGTTGAAGGCTCATGGAAAAACCTTCAGCTTCATTTCCAAGGGCGTCATCAGAGAAAACACGTGGGCAGGTGTGAGGAGGAGTGAATGCAAACTCAGTGCAAAAGTTTTCAACATTTTGTCACATTATAACCATGAACTTGAAGGAACTTTACTCAGATATTACGTGAAGGGGAAGGGAAACGAGGTCATGCAGTAAAAAATATTCACCGTTACAGATTCCTTCAGTGGTTTGATGTTAGCTTGTCACACTTAAAGGCTTCTAATCAAATAAACTTTTATTAAAGAAAAACAGCAACAAAAACTAATAACCAGATGAATTGCCAACAGTTGCCATCACTTCTTTTTGCCCACTCTTATTTCCAGACTTATTAGAAACCAAGTTTATTCCTCATCTGATTTGAAGAAGAAACTCTGATTCAGGCTTGGTATGTTGGTTTTTAGATGTTTAAGCGTACTTCATATTGTTAGACAGTTTCTATTTAAGAATCAATAATTCATTTATGGCTGCATGGTGGCGCAATTGGAAGCACTTTTGCCTTGCAGCAATGATAAGTTGTAAGTACAGAAACTTTAGAGGAAATAAAATAAAGGATGAAAGAAACATGCAAGTACAGCCAATTTATTTATTTATGTATTTTGAAAAGTAAAGAAAAGAAAAGGAGGTTGTCATGGTGCAAATATACTTAATTGATCTGATGCAAATTCTTTTATTTAACCATTAATAAAAGAATTAAAATAATGGTTATTTTACTGCCAGGTTTTATCTCAAGCATTATTTTATGCTTGAGATAAAATAATCTCTTTTTCAAGGCAGATCTGGCCAGGAGTCACACCAGCATACAGGATATTAAATAATAGGTACAGACAATTAAAACATTACAAAATTCCCATGAGTACTTCCAAAATAAAAACAGACAAAAATAGATCGTAGTATTAAGACTTAATAAAATGATTTAAGAATAGCATTAACGCTCTTCAGTTAAACAGAAGAGTTTTAAATTCATTCTTTTGAATAAACTGTTGGGGTTTTAATGAATTCTGCAGATTATTCCTGCACCAAGGTGCAACGTAAAATAAATCTTCTGAGCAGATTTTGGCCACAGTGGAAAGAAGCAGATGTGATATTGTGTCAACTTCTGACACGAGGCGAAGCAAATATAAAGGCTGCTTACCCAAGACAGCTTCAAAAATGAATGTGAACCAGTTGTTGTTGCCTCCTTTGTTTTACTGAATACCATGATGTTAAGGCATAACGTTCACAGTGTTAACTCCTGAAGGCAGAGTATGTGATGAAATGCAAAGCATTGTGAAATATTGCATGCAGACAGCAAAGTGTTGAAGCTGCATTCTTGTGAATACCGTCTCCATAGTACAACACACTCAGGAAAGTTGTTTACACGAGCTTTTTCCTTATCTCCAGCTTCATGCAGGATTTGTGTCGATACAAGAAGCCAAGTGCAGCTTTGAGCTTTTTCAGCAGATGTTCTACATGAGGTGAAAAAGACCATTTGTGATTTGTCATCAATCCATGTGCCCAAATATTTGTAAGCTGACACGTTCTCAGTGTTTTCCCCATAAGGTCCAAATGCTTTACTGCTCTAAGTTTAAAGAACAAGCTTTTATATGTTTTTTTTTTTTTAGGAGCAAATTCAAATGATGGAGTGAAATGTGGAGCTGGTGGAAACCAGTCTGTAGTTATGTATATGTTATAATGGCTAGTAAAGCTACAATATGAATGGTTTTTCACAACAATGTACATGAATTTATCAATTTTATGCAAACAAAACTCTGAAAAGTGATGGATTCGTATTTAAAATATTTAGCCCTCTTTTAATTTTCCCCACATTAAATACAATCTGCTGCAAATAATTACATAAATAAGTAAACTTTATTTATACAGTAGCTTTTACAGGTCAGATATTGCAAAGTGCTTTACAAAATATAAGATATAAAAACACATAACATAAAACAAAAGAGGAGATTAAATAGCATGCGTGTGACATAAAACAAAATAAAACAAAATGAAAACAAAAAAGTAAGCAAATTGAGAAAAAAAAGTCAACTGTGTTGTTTAAGCTCCTATATATCCAACCTGTTTATTGTTTGTTAGAGAACATTAGTGAACAATCAGCATCATGAAGACCAAGGAGAACAGCAGAGATAAAGTTGTGAAGAAGTTTAGAGTGATTATGGTCAGCATCACAATTTTTCAACATCAAACAATAACTCTATTTATTGGGATTTTATATGGGGGGGGGGGGAATGCTCACAAACAGTTGCAGAGTTGAAAGAAAATTGTTTTAAAATTTTTATTCTAAATAAAATCAGAAAAGCGCAGCATGCATTCTGGCCTCATAGGTCAATTTTTCTTCCAGCGGTTTTTATTGCAATAACAACTGCAAGTATTTTTGTGGTATGTCCCTTCCAGGTTTGTACATCTAGAGACCTAAATTTGCTTCTGATTAGATGGAGATAGCCTGTGAAAACCAATTTAATATTCTATACTTTGATAGAGTCATTATTTGATCTAAATCATTCCTTTGTTGATCTGGTTATTGTTAAGATTGTCCTGCTGAAATTTATCTTCTAATTAATAATGATCAGCTTCTTTGTCCCTTTCCTTGTGAAAGCATACCCACATCATGATGCTGCCACCACCATGCTATAGGGTAATTAATAGTGTGACCATAAAGTTTGATATCACCTTCTTCCACATTCATACATGGCTTGGGGCACACTTTAAATTGGTTTTATTTTGGCTTTCTTCAAAAGTTCTCTTCCTTCTACTACTCAGTGCAATGCTTAAAGTTTTGGATATTGTTTAAGAACATAACTGTGATTTAAACTTCACTTTTATTTGAGTGTTCAAGTAGGTTACCAGATTTGTCATCAGTTGCGATGCGTACCCATCACCACTAGATGTCACTCTAAATCCACGTTTAATCAACTTCCAGCTCTTCTGTCTCACAGTTTTTCAGCACGCACACACACACACACACACACCCACACACACACCCACACACACACACACACACACACAAATGTGCACACATGTAGGAAAGCACAGTGGGGAGAGGTTGCCATACACTTACAAAACATACAGCACCACTATCCAATCAGGGGCTTCCTTGTGTTTTCAAGTCTGAGTTTCCTATTTTCAACATTACAATCCTGCATACCAGCAGGGGGCACTGTTCACTCCAGATCTGATGCTCTGCCTCAGCATGAGTCTGATATTCTACTACACACACTTGCCAGCGGTTATGTAATGTTTGCAATTATGGACCTATCTTCTGCAAGGTAGCGTCATTTTACGTTGTTTATGCAGAAACTGAAGGTCACCAACATATGTTGCATATCCAAGTAATGCCACGTGCAGAATGCCCATCTGACACTTGTCATCATATAAAACATAAACTCGGGATCATTTTCATTACACAAATTCATATTCACTATCTGCAAGTTACAAACAGACAATGTTAGCGGAGTTTACTACAGGCCACGCCCCGTAAGTCCAGCTGGTGGCAACACTCGTGATGACATCATCGCAACGCGCGACCATTGGCCCCGAGACGTTCCTCGTCCGTCCAATCGGCTGCCGAGGAACTGACGTTAGCCAGAACAGCTCCCGTTCACTTATAATAGAGTGGGCGTGGCTTGGAAACCACCTACGTCAGAGCGAGTTAGATTCTGCGCCGTGATTGGCTGAGAGCAGTGAAAGTGAGCGTCTGTTGCTGAGAGAAAAGGAAGGGGGGATGTAGTTGATGATCGGCTGCACCACACAAAGTGAAAATTAGCTCAGAAAATAACTTTTGGACGTAAACTTTATCTCATTTTTCTTTTTCGTCTGTTCTAATCTGTCTTGCTAAAAGGATAAGAGGACACAGTTATAAAAGCAGTTATATAGCAACAGTTAGATGTAACAATGACCGCATAGGGCTGTTTGGATCCTTCGTATATCAACTTGTAGCGGTTGATGCGTTATCACGCTCTACTCAGGGATAGTACTTGTGCTGTCAATTATGGTAAACATACTCCTCATGAAAAGAGGAGGAGACGGAGGGGACATTTGTGCCTTTTTATTGGCTGGCAGTCACATACTCCCTCCTCTCGACCCTCCCTCATGCTGTTCCTATGGTTCCCAAAGCTCTCATTGGATACTGTAAAGTTTGGGACAGGACACCGGTTTCGCTCAGCATCCCCGCCGCCATTGGCTGTACCTCTCTGTCCGTCCGCTAGACTTTGACAGCCCGCTACTCCCTCTGCGCCGCAGCGCCCGCGCTGTTTGGCTACTGTAACTGTCAGCGGACTGTCATTGGTCGGTTCCCCAGCTGTTAGCGGTTCATTCACCATTTTGTGACTGTAGTGGAAAAGGAGAGCGATAGTTTTTTTTGTATCCTTGTTTGAGTTTCTGCGGAGGGGAAAAGACATGTTTTGTGCAGGAAAACTAAAGTGCGAAGTATTCAAAGCCGACAGCAGAGGGATGTCACTGGGAGTTGTACTAGTCTCCCCATTGGGAAAATAGGACCGTAAATCTTTCTGTGGAATGAGGAAAAACGCTGTTTGAGGTGAGTTGGAACTAAGTTAGCAAAAGGTTAGTGAAGCTAAACTGACGTTCATTTTTCATTTTCAGGAGTTAGCACGAGACTAGAACGTAGAAGCGCCAACGGTCGTCGAATGTTCCACAACCGTCCAAAGAAACGGAGTGACAAGGCTTCCGAGCCGAGGGGAAAAAACCCGAAGACAGGGGAGGGGTGGGAGCGTAACAGCCTAAAAACTTTCTGAAATGTTTCCCCATCCTCCTACAGAAAGATCCCGCATTAATGCAGTTGGCAACAACGTCGCTTGTTAATTGTAGAGTACTTTTTCTTGACCTTAGTTTTTGAGTTTTGCGCGGAGCCGCGGCACGTAGCGTAGTAAAAACAAGCGACCTATTTGCAGCGTTGCAGTCAAAATGTTTACTAACACGAAAAGCGATCTTATTCGGGATATTTTAAAAGAAACCAACAAGGGATGATATAGAAATGCATTTGGGGAAAACGTCATTTTGTGGTTATCTTGTACCACCGTCTCGTAGCTCTACTACGACTACTACAACCACCACTATACTACTAATGCCAAGACTGCTTACTAGAGCGATAACGAAAAGATTTCTGCGTTCACCTAAGTTTTATATACCCTCGGTTTCTTGCAACGTTAAGAAATCTCTACTCGGTTGTGCTTTCGTGCACACTTTTCCGTTATAGTGCGTTTCTTGCATACAAAACAACGCTGCATGAGGAATAATTGGGGTTAAGATAATTAAGCGTTACTTTCCAACCGGTTGGTTTGTGTGTGTTTTTTTCACCATCCTGCACAGCAAAGCGCCTGACCGCCTCGAGTCATAATATACTCCTTTGACATTGTAGAGCGCCTCTCGTAGTACTCACAGAGAAGCCGGGGATGCTTTCAGTGTTTTCTCGGCTTTTCCCTCCTCTCGTTGTCACTCTACTATCCTGCTCTGCTATCTCGCAATCATATTCGAGGCATCCCATGACATCTGCACATTTCTAGCAGTTTTGCAACATTTATCTCAAGTCATTAGATGCTTGTTTAGGACATTTTGACTTCATCTGTCCTGCATGTTCCCACTGTGGCATGCATTCCCCATTATCCTCATTAATGCTCCCGTGTGGTCCTGATGTTGTTGAGCAGCTGGGCATTGATGTGACATTGGCATTTCTGCCATTTGGTCCCAAACTGGAAGAGTCACCTCTGATCTATGCTACAAAAACCCATGATCAATCCTGGCCACAATGTGTACAAATGTCAGACCTTCTTAGTGCTTATATTTTATTAAAGATGCACCGGTCAATAGGCTCGAGATCGGAATTGTCCAATTTTCCCTGATCGGAATACTGAAATATATAATTATTTTTCCTGTTCATAAATGAACTCCCTTTATTTCCAATGTATAGCTGCATCAATTACTTTGATACACTTAGTTTTAAACATCTGCTTTTTTGCATAAATTTGAATGTTTTTTTTAATTCCCTCATTTGTGATCGGTTCAAAACCACCACATTTCTTTATCTTTTGTGTGTTATAGACCTTACAAGGCAGGGGGAAAAAATAGTGTTGAACCTGACAGAAAAGGAGACATCGGTATCTGGAGGGAAAAGCCCGATCGGTGCAACTCTGTGTTTTATTCATAATAATGTTATTTAATATCTGCACCGATCTAATAAACAATTACCAGTATTTCTAGTACGGCACAATATTCTCTTTCTGTAACAAGCGGTCCCTTTCACTTGCATTCATACATGCAGACACAAACACATACAGCTCACCCTAAAATACCAGAACCCCATATTCTTCTATTCAAATCATATTGTCTGTGCAATCACCTCCCTCTCACGCACCTCGAGCTTATAAACAAAATTGTGAGTGTTTGTTGAAGAGAGCATGTTGTCTGCTTTTTTTCCCGTTTCACGTGTGAGTGTGTGTTCCCCGGTGACCCAGTTAAGGGCAAAGCCGCCCTGCTATACCGAAGAGTACAAGGACCACGACAGGCTTCACCATCACGGTCGTCCTTCTTTCCTCCTCTTTACGTTCTGCCTCCTTCGTCACTGCAGCCCTGCGCCCAGACAGACACCCATAAAATGTTTCAGGAGGGAAGGATGAGCTGCATGGTGCCTACATGCATACATTCTCTTTGACATGAGCTGCCATTGCAGCATTGCACGAGGCAGACACGGTCCAAACACGGCTGATACCTTTTGTACAACAAGCCGCTTGATTGCCCCCCATACCTTTTTTCATTTCATACACACAACCTGTGCCATCATGCAGCGGGACACATGCTGCCTCCTCTTTGACAAACTTAATAAACTGTCATCTGTTTATTAGAGTCTCATAGTTAAGTAATAAATACTCCACAACTTAATTTTCTCGTGGCAACACAGAGATGAGAACTCTTTATAAATGACAGAGCGGAGTGAGTGTACGTGCCTGGTGTTTTACATGCACCTGCATCCGAACTGAAAAACTCAATGAAATTCTATATTTTAAACACATCAGAAAACTTGTGTGTATTAATTGCAGATATGCGAAATTTACACAGTGAAAATGGAGTTATGTATGTATAGGAGATTGTTTACATGGTAAAGTAAGTGCGTGATAATATACAAGTCCAAGGGAGAGTTTAACAGTATGCATGACTGCGCTGTAAATTCCAGAGAGGGCATTTAGTGTGTGTGTAAAGTTTGGTTTTGCTGCCGACCGGGGCTACATTACAAGGAGGGTCCCTTTATCCTCTGCTTTTATTGGGTGAAACAGACGGTTTTTGTCGTTTAAAGGGGGAGCCCAGTTAATTGCCATGGAGATTGCGATTATCTATCGATGTAAGATTTACAGTTTGCTTTAGACCAGAGCAGCAGCAAGTTTACTGGTGGCTGCCTCTAATGTTGGCTGGACAGTGTCAGGACTTGTCCAAATCACCTCTAAATTCCTTTTTCTCCTTCATCCAAATTCAGCCCAGAGGAGAACAAAATTGTATTTTCAGCATTTTACTTTTTCTTCCAAAATTTTGACTGACATTTTATGCACTTCAGCAGCTCCCACAACAGAGAAATTCTGATTCAGACTTGCTTGTGTGTATCATAACATTTTATTCAAATGTTAGTGGTCATCATGGATTGGTGATTTTTGATTTAAGTTAAGTTAAGTTAAGGATTAGGTCACATGCAGTATTTCAATTCTCTGCTTCTCTTAAGCATAGAAATAATAGTTACCGCATGCAATCAGTGTAGTTTTTCTTGTCATTGTAGTTGGGGAAAGCAAAAACACATTCAATTTTCTATATCGAAAATAATAAAATAGCAAAAGGGTAATTCACAATCAAAATGATATACGTTTTCCTTTGGTTATAACTACTCTGGAAATGAAATGAGAACACACACACATGCCTCCCACTGGCTTATCAGCCAAAGTCTCAAGCGTTTTGGGATGGCCATGAGCATGACCAAATGCATTTTTCTGTGCTAAGATCAGATTCTTGCCAGTCATTTAGCCAAACAGTCAGGCATGTGGCTCTGACTCCTTCCTCTTTTCCCATTTTTCAAAAGTTCCTTTACAGACCGAGCATTCCCAGTCCAGGCCCTGTCATCTCCTCTAATGACGGGGTACTTGGTCTGGTACTGGTGGGAGGTACGTTCCTTCAGTCAGAGTTTTCTCTCTTTTTTTTTCTTTTTCATTATTTTCAGAGATTAACAATTTAACACAATTCATAAATACACATCTATATACAGTAACAGAGATTAAATATGTGCCTTTTTGTTGGAAATAATTTAGATTTGAAGTATAGATTGTAATACATTGCATGTTCTGCTAGTTTGTTTATCCTCTACACTCATTTACTGGATGTTTTTATAAAATCTGAATGCACTTACTACAAATCAGTGAGACATAAACTAACATATTTATGTTAAATTAAATCCAGTTCTATCATACACTGTTGGAACACGTTTGTAGTTACTATTTATTATGCACAGATATGTTTCAGGTTGTGTTTTTAAAGCTTCACTTCTCTTTGAAACGTCACTGAAAAGGTCAGTTTGAGAAACTAGAGAGGCACCGATCATTCTTATCTCGGTCGAGGCATTTTTCTGGTTTTCTTTAGAGTCAGACCAGTCCCAATTTTGACCAATTTAGATTTTTTTTTTTTTAAGAACGATGACACATAAAAGAGAAAACTAATGATGCAAGGTTTGAGTCCAGGAGAAAATGAAGAAATTCCAAGATAATCTTCATTTGATGCATCAAATCATAATTCATCCTAATCTGTGTCTGATTGTTTTAGTTTAAAAAATGTGGCATCAATCCAATTTGATCCATTCTTAGAACAATTAATGCATTTATTTAAAATTTATATATGAGCTTAGAGATAAATTTGTCCAATTGTGATCTTTATTGGATTGATTGTTTAAAATTTGTGTAAAAACCTATTCATAGGGACTGATTCAGGAATTATAAATGACAGCGTCCCTGCTTGTGTTGCGAGCCAAACTTATCATAACATACTGATTATTCTGTGATACAGTGATGATTGTGTGAACGACTCTTGGTTTTGATTAGTCATTTTTGTCCAGGGAGAGATGAGTTTTTGTACGGCACGAAGAGGTACTGGTCTGTTACTCATTTATGTTGTTGTTGTTAAACAGCTAACATTGAGATCACCTTGTGTGTGCATATGTGTGTGTATCTGAAAGACAGAGAAACTTTTTCAATGTCAGGACAGGAAGTGTATACGTGTACTGTATGAATTAGTGGGCAAGTGTTTATATCTGCATTTGTCGGAAATCATGCATTCGCACATGTGGGTGAGTTGCTGAGCATAACCGAAGGGGGAACACATATGCATATGTCTGTGCGGCTTGCTGTAAGTGTGTATGTCTGTAAATGTGTGTGTGTGTCATTGTATTAAGCCTGTAATCTTGCATCAGTGAGTGTGCCTGATCCTGCGCCAGGCTTTTAATTTCTCTCATTTTGGGCATATCTTACCGAGGCAGATTATTCCAATTATATTGTCTTTTTGGTGAAACATGAGTGTGTGTATGTGCGTGTGAGAAAAAGAGAGAGTATCAGTGTGACACTGACAAAAGGCGACTATGAAAAACTGAGACCTCGAGAAGAAGTGAGAGGGAGCCGACGAGTGCTAGAATGACTGTGGAAATTCCCACTGACTACACAGGATCAGCCTGTTTGATCAAACAACCAAACAGCCGTGTATTCCTCTCTTTCTCCCACTCGTGTTGTAGTTGTGACCTCACCCAGGCCTCCGCCAGCTATTTTCCTCTGATGGAAGTCAAAACAAATGTTCACTCCCAAGTCGATCGCATAGCATCACGTCCATAATACGCAGCGTGAGAAAGCTTTGGTGTCACATGTTGAAGTGGATGGAGGGAATTGAGTGGAGGGATCATGCAAGCGATAATAGAGACTTTAATGTGTGTTTAAATGAAAAAAAAAAAAAACTAAAGATATCTCTATTTTTCTTTCCTCCTTTCTTTCTTTTCTTTACTGCTTTTGATACAAAATGTTTTTGGTGACCTCTTACCTTTTTTTGTAAACCAACATGAGGCTCAATCATGCTTGACAATAAACTTATTCATCGTTGTTATAATATAAACTTTATATTTCTAGAGTTTTGACGATACATCCAGCTTAGGAAAGGAGACAGTGCACGATAACGAGTTCACGAAAATGAGACAAGATTTTAAATATATTTTTGGGAAAGTTAAGGATCCAAACATTTTTCTTTGTTTATTTTTAAATCTAGATTACAGCTTTCACAAACTTCAAACCATGTTGTAAAGGACCTGCAGACCTCTAGGGCATTTTCTTGTATTCTCTTTATTCTTCTTTCTCTCAATCTCCCTCATTCCCTTTTAACATTTTTCTCCATCGCTCTTTCTTACGTTTTTTTCTCTTTGTCCCTTTCTTTTCTGTCTCTGTGTCCATTGCATTTGAAATAAACCCAAAGGAATTTCTAATAAAGTTTATATATTAGAATAAACTTATTATACATTTAAATATATTATATTTATAACATATAAATTCTACATATATTTATCTAAATAAACATGTGTGTAGATATACATATATATCAAAGCAATAGCGAAAGCCGTAATGCTCCACTCATGAAATTAAATATCTTGGGCTTCTCCTTGGCACTTAGACAACAACTCTGAGTGGTACGCTGCCAAATAGGACTCGTAAAAGATACTTATACATATATTTATGTAAATAAAATTTCAAACAATCATCAGTAAAAACTGTTTTAGCATTCATGTCTGCTCAAATATTCATATCAATGCATCCCTAGCAATGCACCTCTGTTTAGTGAAGAATTATCCTGAGGAAATTTGACCAGTCTTGGTGTTTTAGACCTTAAACTAGACAGGATTCTTTAAAAACAGCAAAATTGCAGTTTGATTGTGATGGGAAGCTATAAAGCAGATGCCAAATTCTGTGTAGTTAACAACTAATTATTATCCAGTCACAGTAATCTGACAGTGTGTACAAATTTGGGCCTCACAATATATTGCAAATGTATCAGCATTTTTGGATATCAATAGATATTAGCTAATTAGATAGGTTGAATGCAATTAGTTTCTTTAAATAGTTGTAGTAGAATATTCCTCAAGAAACTAAAAATATCCAGACAGTCAAATTCAGCTTTTTTTTCTATAAAACTATTTTTGAGATTATATCTGGGTGATAAGAACAACATAAACATCCCAATTTTGTTGTATTGAACGGTTTTGATAATCATTAGTGGTTCTACTTTGTAAGCTTGAATCTGTTTTTGTACAAACTTAAAGAACAAATAAGTATCAAAACATTGATTGATGAGATTTAGTTTTCAGAATGTTTTATTAAATAAGTCCTAAGCTTTCTTGAAAATTACAGAACTTTATTGATTAATAATGGCACATTCTCAACTAGTAATTTCATAGTGTTTCATTCCTATTTGCATTACTGTTTAAAAATGCAAATATGTTCAAGTACAACCTGCAAAGGGCATAAATGTAGTTCACACTACTGTTTGCAGTCTCTCCTCCATCTGGTGAACCCACTCATAGCCTGTTAAGCCTCATGTGTCATCTGTCTTATTGCCTTTTAAAACCTACCTTTATAGTTTTTGACATATTTTGTTTCCCACTTAATAATCAAAATAGTTTTTTTGCCCAGCACCAGATAAGGTGGAAAGAAGAAACTGATTTTTACTTCCAGTTTGTTCATACAATTTCCACCATACAAGGTCTATTTTCACCATTTTCACCATGAATCAAAAGCAGAAAGACATAATTACTGCTTACTTAGGTATTTATTTATTGTAGGTCATGTTGTCATTATGAAATCGTCAAAAACTACATTATCCTAATACCCTGCAACCCAAATATAAATTATTTGTAAGTCATATGTAATTCATCTGTCACACCACATAGATGTTTTGCTTCTTCATCGCTGTTGTTACTAAGTATTGTCAGCGTTAGTCTAAGTCTTCGTTAGTTGAGGGCAAGTCATGAAGTACTAGGTTTGTTGCTTTAAAATAAAAGCACTAAGTCTACATACAGGGTGGCAAGCAAGTCAATATGGAGACATGATAATAATCTCTTAAAGTAAAACAGTAAAAAGGCATACTGCTTCATGAAATAGACTTCTATTTGAAAAGAAATGTTGTGAGATTTTCATGTCACAAGCTCTCCTGCCGCAAGATCTTAATTATTTAGTTGTTTTACAATTATTTTAGAGTCAGGAGAAATGTTTTGGAACAATATTTAGATTTTTTTAAAGAAAAAGCTGAAGAAGAGTTTTTTTTTCCTCTAGCGATCATTTTTGTAACACTGGAGTCCAGGTTTAATGTTTTGCAAGCACACAAAGACATGCATGCATGCACTTCACAGTGAATCAGGGCAGGCATGGAGGGTATGCCCACTGAAAGCATACTCTAGATATTGAGCCAATGTGAGTAGTGCAGTGTAGCTGAATTCCATGTATGATGTAATATTTTTTCCTTAGCAGTTTCTGATTGTGAAGACAATAAATAACCACCTGTCTGCTTTATCTCCCTTCTCTTTTTCAGATTACATGGTAGAAAGCAGATGAACAGAAAAAGGACAGAAGAGAGCAAAATATTTAAAGGAGTGCCTTAAAATATAAAAGAGGAGCCTCATATAATCTGCAGCACTTTGTGTACAGTGAGCAAGAGATGGGACCGTTGAAGACAAATAGAAGACGATCTCCACCATTAACAAGAGGCAGAGGAGGAAAAAAGCGAGTTGGTTCTCATCCCTTAAAAGAGAAAGACTCCAAAAGAGTCAAGAAGGAGACGCTTGTCAGAACCACACAGCACACACCCAGCACTCCTTCCAAACGCAAATACACCCCGACGCCCACAGAAGCCAACTCACATGACGAACCGATCACAAACAGCAATACTAACACTAAGGAGGAGACTACCGAGCAAATGAAACCTGTGGTGTCGGACACAAGTGATGGAAAGAAGCCAGAAGAAAAGACTGAAAAGGAAAAAACGGTGGGGACAAATGGAAACAGTTCCCCACCCACTGATTCTGTAGTATTGCCTACCTCTGCCCCAGCTCCACTCAGCATAGCTGCACCCCCGCAAGCCACCAATCACAGTCCTAGTTTGGGCTCAGTTTCCAGTAGGAAGACGGCCACATTCAAAGCGCGCATACCCAAGAAAAAATACATGTATGAGCACTTTGCTAACAATGCAAGTGTCACAAATAATATTCCTATCTCCAGCCCTGTTCTCATATCTAACAGCTATGGCAGTATCAACAGTAAAAACAGTGAAAGTGTGAATACTCTTAATAATATTTTTAAGCATAGTAACAATATTCCTAACAGCATTAATAAAGGCACTAATGTGAGCATAAATTGCAGTACTTCCAGTATCACTACAGGTGGTATTACCAGTATGACTAGCAGTAGTAATAGTTGTGCTGGAAGCCATAGTACTTATATAAATAGCATTAATAGCAGAAGTAATAATTGCTCAGGTAATCAGCCATCAGTGTTAACAGTAGACAGTAAAGCTATAGAAGCAAACCATTTTGTCTCAGTGAAGGATAAAACCCTCAGGACATCACATTCCAAGGAAAAAGACTCACTAACTGGGAAAAATGAATTGGAGGGTGCCCCTAACTCGGCACGCTCTTCCTCTACTGATACAGCTAGTGAGCATTCTTCTGACCTGGATGTGATGGAGGCAACAGGACCAAATGCTAATATCCAGATCCTTGCTCCTTTCCAAAACTCACACCCTAAAGAGGTCAGTCTTTCAGAGGGACTAGCTGAAGCTCTGGCTAAAGGCATGAAAAACCAGAGAGTTTTGGCTCGCCAACAAAAAAGAAAAATGGAGAGTGACACGAAGACTGCCAATGGTAAAGATTCCTGCTTCCAATCTCCTGTGTTTAGACCAGGGGTGGTGCGCAGGGTAAGTGGAGGTAGTGTTGAAGTTCAGCTCCAAGGAGAAGAAACCCTTGTTAAATACCCCTTTTGTGGTGGGACTATGGTGACACCCTCTTTAGAGACAGAGAGTGCTGTCTACTTCATCTTAGATGCACCCCCACCTGGCATTTCCCCCGTAGCTGTTGGAACTCGAGTGTGTGTCCCATTTGGTGAGGAGGAAAGGAGTCCTCTGTTGTACAGAGAGGGGGTTGTCGTTCAGGTGGACCCCCACCCCGGTGTCTCGTTTCCTTACCAGGTACTCCTAAACGAAGACAGAGAAACACTGGGTGAAAAGTTGGTGGGGGAGAAAGAGAAAGGCAAGGTAACGGGTCGGGTTGTCTGGGTGTCCCGACAGAGCCTGAGACTACTCATCCCTCCTTGGGAGGTCTCCCAGTTAGATGGTGGGAAAGCAAAGGAGAGAGAGCTTGAAAGGGAAAGGGAGGAGAGGGAGCGCCGGGAAGAGATGGAGGTAGAGAGAGAAGTCTGCCAGCTAAGTATCGGCATGGGGGTGCTTGGGGGTGGAGCACGGCTGGGCCCTGGATTTTCACATGAGGGGGCTGCAGGAGTGCACACCTCTGGAACTGTGCATTCACCTGCCAGTTCCTCCACTGTAAGCTCCAGTGTAGTGGCCATCACAAGTCATGGATGTGAAAGCAACTTGTCGGGCAGAGAAAGACAGAAACAGCCTAACACACCAGAGGAAGATGTCGAGGTATCTCGTTTTAACATGGGTCATTCCATTGGTCCAAAAGCAAACACTGGAACCTCCCAGTACAGAAACATTGTCTCCAAGCCGAGCAGTTACGTTCCTACATCCACTCACCTCTCATTGGTGAGGGGTGTAGGGCCACCTCATCTCTCTACAATAACTAGTCCTCTGCCAACCCCATCCCCTGCTTTACTAATCCCTGAAATAAGCAACACTACTCCAAACCTACCTCTAACCAAGACCACTCCCACCCAAACCTCTACTCCCACTTCTGGCGTGGGCTCCTCTCCGGGCTCCTCCCGTTCTAGGACTCCTCTCTCGCTGGCTCAGCAGAAATACAAAAAAGGCGATGTGGTGTGCACTCCCAATGGCATCCGTAAGAAGTTCAATGGGAAGCAGTGGAGGAGGTTGTGCTCTAGGGAGGGCTGTATGAAGGAGTCTCAGCGTCGAGGATACTGCTCTAGACACTTGTCCATGAAAACCAAAGAGATGGAGGCAGCAGGGGGGGAGAAAGGAGGGGGAGGCAGCAGCTCAGGGACGGTGACCCCTTCAGACCTTCGGGGGAGGGCAAGCAGTGAGTTTGAGTGGGACGAGACCTCAAGAGAGAGCAGTGAGACCAGCAGCAGAGGAGACTCCAGACCTCGCTTGGTCCTTCCTTCCCTCCTCCCTCATGAACTGTCGTCAAGGTTTGATTTAGATGAGTGCGAGGCTGCCACCATGCTTGTGTCGTTAGGAAGCTCCCGCTCTGGCACTCCCTCCTTCTCCCCTATCTCCAATCAGTCTCCCTTCTCCCCTGCCCCCTCTCCCTCACCCTCTCCACTGTTTGGTTTCAGGCCGGCCACCTTCTCCCCTATTACTGCATCCCCAGTCTTGCAACACCGGCGACACCGGCAGCCCAGTGGTACAGGGGTGGGAGGGGGAGGGGGAGGGGGCAGTAAACCAACAACCCTAACAGGAGCAGGTGAAAGGGAGAGACATGTTTCGGGCGTCCCGCCCTCCTTCCACAGTAACTTGACGTTTACGGTCCCCATGAGCCCCAGCAAGAGAAAATCAGATGCACCCCCTCCACCACCTCTTCCCTCACACCACCACGATTATACACCCAAAACAGAACTGGAGCTGGGGGACCTCAACAACTCTTTCAGGGTGCTTTCGCCCCAAACACCAGCATCACATTCCTGCACACATACACCCACCCTCTCCCAGTTTAAAGGACTGAACACACCTTCTTCCAGCAGGCCCCCATCCTCTGCTGCTGCCTCTCCTCCTCCTCTGCTGGTGTCTGCAACCCCTCCCTCTCCCCTCTCCACTGATGGAGGACCTCGGCGAGTGGTCCCTATACCTCAGCAGACTTTGCGGGACTCCCCTGTCATTGTTCGAAATCCTGAAGTCCCACTAGTGAAGTTCACAGAGTCTCCCTTGGAAAGAGGAGGAGGAAGAAACGAGGCAGCTATAGATAACACCCCACCTACAGACATTGCTTTAACCCCCCTTACTCCTCAACCCGTCACGGGCCTCCAGGTTCCTGTCCCAATTAATGCTGCTGCAGCAACAGTACCCAACGGTACTGTCTTTTTGCGGAGCCCAGCCCAAACTCTAGTACTTGTTTCCCCGACATCTTCCTCTCTACCTTCCACTGACCCTACTGCCACCCACCTCCAAGCCCTCTCGGTTGCCGTAAGCACAACAGTGACAGCGTCAGCTCTGAGTAGCACGGACAGCTCCGGAGAACGAGAAGACAACAAGTGCACCGGGTTTGGTGGAGAGGTCCAGCAGCCAGTTCCCTGTCACCCCTCTCCCACAGCTCTGCTCCCTCTGATCCTACCAGCGGAAAGTCTGCACCCTGCCCCTCGAAAGGACATCATCATGGGACGTCCTGGCACAGGTGAGTGTGTGTACAAATGTGTGTTATGCGTGTGAGGTGAATGAGTTAAAAATAAAGGGGAGAAACTTTTCAGTCTTGCAGGAGGAAAAATAACTAATTTGGAATCAGCTGTTCGAAGATTGTTTGCGCATCTTGGGAATTTCTCTAAGTAGTATTTAAAGCATAAATTAATTAAAAAATAAATAAATAAAACACTGTTAGAAGGTTCTAAAAAGGCATAATTTTAGTCAGAGATTTCTGCACATCAGCAGTAATTTAGGAACCACAGGTGAAAAATATATCAAATACTTTTCATATAAAGGATTACAAAAAACAAAACACTCATGTAAAAATACTGCTTGAAATACGACTATCTAATTTTAATTAAATGCATTTGAACATTTTTGAGGAACTGTATCTTATTCTGCAGAATATTAAGGATATCCCCTATATATTTTTAATTATATAAAAATTTTTTGCATTCAATATTTATAATAATGGCTGCATTTTTGCATTAGTCACACACATTACTATCTCAGTTGGTACATATTCCTAGTTTAATGGCCTTGTATGTGTACCTGGTCCTTGGATTTTTATTTTTCAATAAAATGGCCAAAATATGATTTTAATTATCATTTTCGCTAGGCTCTATAGCGTTACGGTGAATACAGATTATTTTGAGGAACAAATACCAAAGAGAAAAACAAATTCACAAGTTGAGCCAGAGGCATAGACAAAATGCCTTTTGCTTATTGAGAAAGCTTAGCAAGTAAAAGTAATATTTTTTCTTTTTTTTGTTATGCTCAGCACACACACACACACACACACTGTTGGGAATTGTTTTGAAGTATAGAATGTGATTCCTTATGCATCATATTTATTTTTAATTATTAAATACCAACCCAGTAATATTACACTGTGTTGTTCTTAATCAGATTTGAGATTGCATTTTCACTACAGGACAAGCTTAAACAAACAGTTCACACTATTCTGGTGTTAACACAAATATTTAAAATACACAAAATGATCTAACTCCTTTCATTTTAAACAGAAGAGCTATATTTTTTTTACTATGAATGCTAAAACAATATTGATTATTGTAATAATTGTAATATTATTTCCTACATGTAGTTTGATTATAATACATTGGTTAAAAAAAAAAATGGCATAAACAACAGTTCAAGTCATTTATTTTTTAAGGTCGGTTTGTAAATTGCTATGCATTTTTTTGCCGTTCTCTGTTGTAGAGTATCACAAGTATACCGAGCTTATATTAGCTGAATAAGTAGTTGGGCGATCTACTCTGAGAAGCGTCTGCAGTCAGCTGTTTAACAGACATGCAGCTTTCAATTCAAGTTTTAAACCACAATGACATTGATGAGAGTGTGGTGCTTCCTTTAATATCTACACTACAAGTGTCTCTGTTTTTTGTAACTGAAAATATTTCCACACCAGCAAATCTATCTATGTTCTAAGTGAGGGAAAGATGTAAGTGCCTTGTTTCAGCCATCTTACTGACAGTGCACAGCAATGGGTGCTAGAGATAGCAAAGAGATTTTTGCATCTTATTAAATGAACTTCAAACCCTAGTACAATAGTGTAGATTTGGAAACCATATTTATTCATCTGATTTATTGTACCTGTCTCAGCAAAAAAAAAAACTTTTAAAACACAGCTAATAAAAATTTCAAATAGAGAGCAGTAGAGAGTTACTTTCACATAAACATGCAATGACCTGAGTGTGCTGATGCTCAGCGAAGGAGGTTCCTGTCAGCCAGCATGCTGTTGTCCCATATGGCGACCCCCCCCAGTCATCGTCATACCACTCTCCTGTTAACAGTAACCAAATACTAGATCTGTCCACATGATCAGTCAGATTCCTGGAACCAGCACCTGCAATTCAGCAATACGGTGTGAAAAAGATCAATCTGAGAATTTCTGAAAACTGATACTGTGTTATTCATAACTTTAGAAATTAGGACTAAATCTAAAGTGCAAAATTTCCAGATACAGATTAAACTGTTGTTTGAATTTGATCTGACTTACCAAAGTAATAATTTAAATGCTGTTGGTGTGTTTTTAATTGCACATGGTTATGGAACAAAACATCATTTCTCTGTAATCCTCTGAGTGTGTCTCAGAGTGTGTGTGAGGGTTGGAAAAATGCAAAAGAGGACGTATGCGCTGACATGCATGCTGTGCTGTTTTGTTGTTTTCTATTGGGATTAACTTCTAAATTATAAAGGATTAGCTTTGCAGATAGTGGAGGGTTCCTCTTATATTTCCAGTCATTACAAAGCAGTAATTTTGAGGTTGAGTGGTAACAGTCATGCCTCACCATATTTCCGAGGGACTGTGGAGGAATAACAGCAGGGGTTTGTATTAGAACTAATAGAGATTTTAAATAAGATTAAAAAAAAAAACTATTCTCAATGAAGAGTTGAGGTAGAAAAATGTTGAGAATTAGTGCTACACAACAAATTACCATTTAGAGATAAAAACGAATGTATGAGCAAAATGAACTGTATGTAGGCCAGCTGAAGCCATTCCCCCAAATTGTGTTTTTTTTCCCCTTTGCTGAAAAAGGGAAAAACATGTTTAGATCATAACCAGCATGGGAGAGATTGTTATTGAATACACAGCAGCACGGATTAAAAGGCAAAAGCTAGGATTCAAATGCATGTTTTGTTTCAATAATTCTTTTCTTATCTTTAAAATGTTTATACTGGGGTTGACTCTCTGACCCCAGTAGTTGTTCTTACTCACTGCAGAGTTTTTCTGTTTGCTCATACGTTGTTTGTTTAATAGTAACTGTATAGTGAAACAGGGTGTAAGCAGCCTCCCTGGTCAGCTAAATGGAAGTTGGTTTATTCTGAATAGTGTGTCGGTGTGTGTTTCTCATATACTGCAAGTTTTAGTGTTTTGTGTGGGTGTGTGAAAAATGTGTTTCGCAAACTCTGTTGGAGGAATGCGCTGCACTATAGAGTGTGTACAATGTAAGTGTGAGAACATTATTTGTAATCGGTTTATCATTAGGTCTGTTACTTAAGCACATATGGTGTCAGTCTGTCTGATTCACCTAACCTTTTGCCCTTGTTTTTTTTTGCACCAATCTTAATGGAGGGATTCGTGGGTGTGACAGAAAAGTGGACAGGCAAGGGAAAGAAGGGGTGTCGTTTTGAGTCTACGCTTCTTCAACTGATCCCTTTTTTGCAGCTGTAGGGACGCTGAATGAATGAATGGCACCTCTTTGTGTGGGTGTGCGCATGCTTTGCTGCGTGCATGTCCGGAGTGCATGTGGTGGCGTGTCCAATTACACATTGGGTCTGTTTCTGGATTGCAAGATTGTGCAGGTATTATTCTTATATTTATGTGTTTTCTATAAGCTTGTGAAATGGGGGAAGTGAATATTGCTTTGTGTTTTTTGAGGTTTGAGTATTTTTAATGTTATATGAATAATAATATAATATAAATTGCTATGTTTTTTATTTTACTATAGCGTGCTTTGATGGAATTTTGTGATAGACCATCTAGTGCACAATTGTGGAGATGAAGGAAAGGAATGCATGTTTTTTTAAAACACATAAACACATTATAATGCAATAACATATAAACAATGAAATTAAATGATTATACTTAAATTATGACTAATTTACCTGCAGTGAATTGAATGGACAGTCTCACAACTTCCTCTTGGTGCCTTTGGACTTGAATTGCACACCTGCTTGTGCATAATCAAATGTCTCAAGGTTTTGTTGTTGATCTGGAAGCTGAATCTGTCCTTTCCTGGAGACTGGAATTACAGGCCAGAGTTTTTAAATCCTGGAACATTTCTCCATTTTAAGTCATCAGGAGTCAGTAAGACTTTCTGAACATGTGTATGCGCTCTTTCTGCAGCAGACGAGGTCCAAAGCCTACTGTTCAACGTGTTGTTAGCTCCCGCATAGCAAGATGCATTTAGTTCTGTGTTCAGGTCAGAGAAGATACTGATGGGAATTCATTTATTTTTATTGATTGATTTAGTTACCTTTACACAATGTGCATAAAGTTGAAAATGTTTTCGCGTCTGCAACAAGTGGTCAAGTATGTGAATTATAAACTGTGAAAGCAATGGACAACCTTCAGATTTTTCCACCACTGTTTAAAAAAAACAGTCAAAGACAGAAAACATTCTGTCAACAACACCCCTGATGATGGTATTAAACAATATCCAAATATTTTACCATCTCACAGAACACTGGTCAATCCATCATCTAAAAATAGAAATGTTTTTCACAACTGAAATCCTACCAAACATGGCTGTCCACCCAAACTGAGAGGCAGGGCAAGAAAAGGCTTTATTCAGAGATCAGATGAGTAGTAACCATGGTAACTCTGGAGGTGCTGCAGAGATCCACTGCTCAGGTAGGAACAAAGGATCCACAACTTTTCCATAAATCTGGCCTCTTTGGAAGAGTAGCAATATTGTTGCATTGCACACATT
Source organism: Brachyrhaphis roseni (assembly GCA_903066815.1). Lineage (NCBI taxonomy): Eukaryota > Metazoa > Chordata > Actinopteri > Cyprinodontiformes > Poeciliidae > Brachyrhaphis > Brachyrhaphis roseni. Next base: position 24,835 of record CAEFZY010071290.1, read on the forward strand.
AAGTCAGACGTTCCTCCGTTGTTTGCCATTGCAGTGGAAGAAGAAGCTGTGGTCAGATGAGGAATAATTTACTTGGGCATACATGTTACGAAATAAACTAATGCCCTGAACAAACTGTTTCCACTGTGAAACATGTTGGTGGCAACATCATGCTTTTCCTTCAACAGAGACAGGGAAGCTTGTCAGAGTTGTTGGAAAGATACGTGTAGCTAAATACAGAGCAGAAAAGGAGGTCCAACTTTCAGCAGGACAACAACCTCAAACATGCAGCCAGAGCTACAGTGGCATGATTTGCATACTCATGTTTCCTAAACCTAATATTATTGATAATCTGTGGCAAGATTTGAAAACTGAAGTTCACAGGCACTCTGCGTCCAGCCTGACTGAGCTGGAGCTATTTTCCAAATAAGGAGTAGATATATAAAACTGACAGAGGCGTTGCCCAGAAAGGTTGGCTCTGTAATAACAGTAAAAGATTGTGCTACAAATTATTGAATCGAATAGGAGGAATACTAATGCACTTCTGTTTCTAGATACTAATTTCTCCAAAAATGTGAAAACTATGCATAATTTTTTCTGTCATCTAATCATTATGCATTACTTTTTGTTGGTCTGTCATGTGGTATACATGTATGTGAATGTATTACGACAAAATGCAAAAAGGTTTGTGGGTTATTAACACTCAGAAATGTTGCCGTTTTTTTGGAAAAGAAGCAAAAAATAAAATTGGCATCTCACGACTTATGCAAAAGTACTTTTGAGTTCCCTTGAGGTCGAATATAATACTATTAAAAATATGTGTTTATCGTTGTGTAATGATAATGACTGTGAGTCAGAGCACACACTGACACTCAGTGTCAGCATCAGCATAAATTTGGCCTGATTTATGTCAGAAAACTACAGCAGTATTTCTGGGTAGGTGAAAGCACTGAAACATCCTCTCCAACTATTCTATGAAGTTTGTTGCCAACTCTACAGTCTTAGATATAAAAACTGTCAGATCTGCTTATGAAATGTTGATTTTCTTTTAAAATACACTAAAGAAATTATAGAATGAAATATGCTTCAAATAAGTGATAGAAATATTTTATAAAGTAAACATAAATTATTTTTAATTAAGCTGAAGTTCTAAAGACAATGTATGAATCATACATGTGAATGTGCCATATGTGTTTAATTACACAAATTAAATAGCACAAAAATTACCTCTGAAATACCTTAACTATTTTGAAAAAAAAAAAAAAGTCTGATGGTGAGAATTGAAAAGGTGAAGCATGAGACCATTTTGTTAAGGTGTCACACGCAGCGTGTGTGTAGAAGACCAAGTAACAAAATGTCAATCACCCAGTACCGGATATGATGTCTGAGCGCCAAAACGTCTGTTGCCATGGCAACACAGCAAACATCTCACGATGCAGCTTGTATGACACAGAATATTCACAGATAGAAATAGCGGTTCCCAAATGTGTGTGTGAGTGGGGCTGTGCATGCGTGTGTGTATATGTGTGGCTGTTCGTGTGTGCCCCTGCTCACTCAGCGAGGAGGAACTTCAGCTCTCTCACACGTGTTCACACACACCAACACATCATGAGGCTCTCTTGTCGCGTCTCGGCCGTTTCAGACAGCATCACCCCAACAGCGGGGACGATCCAGAATTATCTGAGGGTTTCCTCTGAATTACCTAATAACTGAAATGTTCAAGAGAAGAATTTATTGCAGAGATTTAAACACTTACAGTCAACACACACTTAGGGAATACAATTAAACCCCAAAATTGTTTCTATTCCAGACAGCTCTAGATTTAAAGATCATGCAAGAAGTTTGTTTCTTAGCGGAAAACCACAGGCATCAAATGGTGCCTGTGGTTTTCCGTTATATCTTTTGAAATATCTTCAAAATATATTTGAAGATATTTGAATATTCAAATATATTTGAATATTTGAAGATATTCAGTTCTCTGTTTTATTGACATTTTTAAGAAAGTGATACCAAAAATACTTATACCCTTCTCATTAATCAGTTGATGCCTTTATAAGCAATACAGCAATCAAGCACTTTAAATGCTGATATGATTTTGTGCGTCTCCACTGGTATTTTTAAACATTTATGCTTTGCAAAGAGCTCCAACCATTGATGTTGGAGGGAATCCATGCAATAGCCCTAATCTTTAATTCCCTTATAGAATCTCTAGCAGATTAAAGTCAGGAATCTGTGTGGACACTTTAAATATAAATCTACTGAGTGTGTGAATAAGTTTTTTGAGCTTACTTCTTTTACTGATACTATAAGTAGCATTCTACATTGAGAGATTTCTAGAGTCTACCTCTGAGTCAGTGAATAAAGTCTGAGTCTGTTTTTGTATTTATTTTGTATTGATTCTGATAAAATTGGTTTTCTCAACTCGTTAGACAAACTTTGTTGAATGTGAACATTTTTATGAATGGTCATAAAATGCATTTATGTTTCAAAATAATTTATGCATCTTTTAATAATGAAAATTATTGATGGAGAGGATTTAAAAGAGGGGCCTTACAGTCTATATTTTAAAAAGAATTCATAATTCGTAATGTGTCGTTAAGTTGCTCCCTAACGGAAACATTCGCACACAGTTTGTGGAACACTGATTAAACATGTCGCACTCCTCTAAGTACACGTGATTACACTTTTTCACACTTGGACGCATCCCTCCCTCTGCTTTTTTTTTTCTTTTTTATGGGTTTTTTTCATACTAAAGAATTATGACACTTTTTTAACTCTTCGCTTCATCGCATTGCAGTGGCTTCGCTACCCTTCCTTTCCACTTTCGCTCTCCTCATCCTCATCTACCCGGATACGGATACCCGGGAATAACATCCCCGCTCCCTCCCGCCCCTGCTTTACGTAATGCTTAAAGCCCTGCATATCCTCCCTGTCCATGGCAACAACCACATCTGGATTGCACAGCCATCTAGGCTTGCACTGAAGCACACGTGAAGCCCCCTTCAACACTTACCACTAAAAGTCGTGTGCAACAGTGATCTATTTTTTTAGTAGGTGAAGCATACTTAGAGGAGGTTCTCGAGATGCAACGCTACATGGGGTTTTCTTGATCTGAGATGGCTCCAAGACTTTGAGCACAAGTACGTGAAGTTGAAGCAAATTTCAGTTTATTTCCTATTCCACAGGAATTACCTCGACCTCATATACTCTTATCTTAGAAGATAAGTTTTATTGTATTTCTTATATACAAGTTTGAAATAGTTGGTATTTTGCTTGTGAATCTTTTTCTCATCGTCATCTCACACTCTCGACTGTTTCCTTGCATCTTCAGTTTCACAGACTTTGCACTAGTTTTCTGATGCTGCCTAGTTCTTTGCCATTTATCTGCAGACTAGTAGTGCCCCCAAATGGCTGAAAACATACATTACAAGTTGCTGCATCGAGTTGATTGGAAGACCACCGTTTTCAACACTGATCTCAAGTTTGTGCCTCGTATATTTTCCTCATCGATGGTTACACGTTGATATAAGCAGCATTCAAAAGCTGGAAGACTCTCCTGATTTAGCTATTGTTCTTTCTGTCTCCTACCTTCCCAATAATAAAGATGTTATTTGTGACTAAATTATAATTTACTTTTTTGTGAAACAGGACAAAGGTCAGCGCTGTAGAAAGACATCTCTCTGTGTCTAAAAGCTGTCTAACATAATTTTTTTGGCTTATTTTATGAGAATGCGGTGATTGGCAACAATCCGATGTTGCCGTGACCACAGGGCAACATCGAAACCTGTGCCCAACATCGCTGTTGCCATGGTGACTGCAAAAGAACCGGTAGATTGAGTTATAATTGGACAGAGCAAATGGTGTGCTGTGGGAGGGAGAGGCGCAGAGCACAGGGGTGGAAGATGAATTAAGGGATGAGAGTGAAGGGATGGGAGAGAGAGCGAACGCCGTGCTCCGCCTGCACGGTGCCAGCGAAGGTAAAAAAGAGGATGAAGGAAAAGTTTTTCCAGTGAAATCATACCAGTGTGACTGATGTAACGGTGGATGGGCAGAAGAGGGGGTTGAACACATGAATTCACATGCATATTAGAAGCATGATGTCTGTGAGAGGAGACAGCCAATAAAACCTGCTGAACACCTACACAAATACTGCACCGCCAGCACGGTGGCAAAGAGAGCGAGTTAAGCTTAGCTCAGGGGGAATTTCTGTTTCACTGTTTCTCTTCACACCTTTTTTTGTTTTCTCACCAATCATCATGACTTATCTCTATTTTAAATGAGTAAGTGTGATGTTTCTGTGGTTTCCCACCATCATCTCATGTTGACTCTGTGCAACTTCATGCACATGCAGTTATCTGATTTCTTTCATCTTACTTGCCCTTTTTCTGCTTAGCTGTCTTAAAATGGCTTAAAAGTGTGTTTTAAGGAGATTTTATGTAATAAATCAACACAAAGTTGTCCATGATTGTCCAGTGGAAGAAAAGCAGAAGATTGTTTTTAAATTTAGGTATTCGACCACATTTAGTCTGATACCCCTTAATAAAATCCAAGCGGCATCAGAATCAGCTCATTAGTAAACTGTGTCCACTTGTGTATAATTTCAGAAGTTTGTTAAAGAACATTCCTGAACATCATCAAGACCAAGAAAAACGGCAGTTTACAGCATGATTAAGTTATAAAACAAACAAGTTTTGAATGTCTTACACACCATGGTTCAATTAATCATCCAAGAATTTAAAAAGTTTGTCCCTACTGCAAACCGAGTTATAACCATCCACATAAACGCACTGGAGCAACATTCATCCGAGATGTAGACAGGAGGCCCGTGCTAACTGGAGGGGCAGGAGAGATCAGCAACTCAGGTTGGACAAGGTGGATTCCATCTTGAAAGTTTTGGACTACATGTAAAATCAATCAAGTGTATTTGTATAGCACATTTCAGCAGCAAAGCAGTTCAAAGTGCTTTACATAACAAAATTACAAAGGTATAAAGAAAACACCATAGAGTCAATAATTGAACAGACATTACATTTTGATGAGTGCCTTCACCAACATTATACACATCAAATATATTGGTCAATGTGTCATTTTCAATGTTTCGAAAGCAACTCTTAGGAACATGTGGTGGAAAGTTAACATCCTGAAAATGCCAGCTGCATCATAAAACGTGGTGGTGACACCACCATGCTGTGGGTGTGTTTTTACGCAGAGCAGGAAGCTGGTAAGAATTCAGATGAAAGTGAATTATGCTAGCTACAGACGGATTCTGAATGAAATAGTTGGAGGCTACGAAAGACTGGACACATGATTAAGCTATAATTATGTGGATTTTCTTCTAAAATTTAAATCTATTTAAAAATCAATTTCAAGACTTAGAAATTATTCTTTACAGATGCTTGCCATACAATCTGAAAATTACCTATTCTGCAAAGAAGAATAAGCAAAAATGTCTGTCTGTAAATGTACTGGTAGAGACCCTAAGAGACTTCCAACTGTAATTGCAAAAAAATGTGACTCATGAGACTGAATACAAATGCAAACCACACTTTTCACATTTCTATTTGTAAAGAAAACTTTTAAATCATGTGTCATTCCGTCTTTTCATGGTGGTACTCCACTTGGTCTTGGTTTATCAAATGAAATCCTGACAAAAATGTGAGAAGGTGTAAATATTTTTGAAAGGCACTGGAACAGTTTGTGGCAGAGGGCTTGTACTGTTTATTCAGGCTGTAACAACGGAGCAGTGACTGTAATCACCCCATCTCCGCCCATGACCTCTATCACCCTCTTTGATTTTGACTCACTGTGTCAAGCTTTCCAACTTTACCACGTTGTGTTTGCTGGATTGAGTAGTTGAGAGCTCAGTGCGGTTGATAAGCTATAATCTCCTACTCTCACCATCTGACTGGCTGTGTTTCTAATACCTTTAACTCTTTTTTCACATCAGAAAGAAACTAGACTCATCCTGTACTGTTCAGTATTCTGATGCAAACAACTTGAGAATATCAGAACAGAATTGTGAAAATGTGGCTTTTTGCTTTGGATGAAGCAGTTCTTGCTTGAGCTGCAGAGGTAGAAAGTCAGGCTTTGACTCCATTTTCAAATCAAAGAAGTCCCTCTATACTCAGAAGTACCCAGTCAGCTCCTGGAGGGTTAATGTTTTTTACTACTGACTGCAGCAGCTGCCAGTGGCTCTCTCAGTCTTATTGGTCAAATATCACTCCTGATGTGCTGACTGGTTCTTAGTGGAAACCAAGTCCCTCCCAGAATTGTATTTTTCTTAGATGAGTCAGGCCAAACACGACTTCTTGACTCATGCAGTATCATTCGTACATGTCGGCTTTCTTTCTGTCTCATCTCTTATACAACACAGGTACCTCTAAATGCCACCCTTTCCCTCCCCCATGTGTCCCAATTTCTGCCCCTCTCCCTCCTACCTCTATTTAAGAGAAGTTGTGTTTTCACAAGCTGTTTTCTCTCCACACACCCCTTCTCTCCAGCCCCCCCTACCTCTCCTGCTGAAAATGACTCTCATTCTATTTTTACCCGCTGGTGCTCTTCAGTCTGCCTGTTCCACCCATTTTGCCTCTCTTTTCAGCCATCACTAGTGTCCTTGTTTTCCCTAAGTTTTCCATCAGAAAATTTTAAATTTCAGGTGATCGAGAGAGAGAGAAGCATCTTTTGTGTTATATTCTGTTACATAACTAACTTGCATCCTGAATAAATATGCATTTAAGCATGGAGGGTTTTTTAAATGGTGGTAGTTTTATTTTAATTCACAAATTTGAGTTGGGGGTAGCAATGGATTCTCTTTCAGGTTTATAGAATAGCATGGGCTGGTTTCTGAACTCATTATGCAGTTCATACTTTATCGTGACAGGTAAATATTAGGACGTTTTGGCAAGCCATTTTTACACTTAATTGCTAGAGAGAAAATTTTAACTATTCATTCATCCCTTGTTCTTGCCAGGGAAGTGGTGCCTGTCTTCAGCAGCTCATCATAGGCAATCACAGAATTAAGAGACCAATTGACATAACAGTCATGTTTTAGAGTACCCGAAGAGAACTCATTTATGAGCTTTGTTTTTGTCAGATATTAACATTTTTTGATTATATGAAACCTAGGACTGCGATGGTGCTGCTGGTAGCACTTTTACCTTGCAGCAAGAAATATGCATGCATGGATACTCTCCTGGTACTCCAGCTTCCTCTCATGGTACAAAAATATGACAACTGTTAGGATATATATATATATATATATATATATATA
>CAEFZY010071293.1:0-34399 GCA_903066815.1 Brachyrhaphis roseni
GCCACCACATCCCAACACGGCTGTGATGTGGGAAAGGGGGTGGTGGAGGGAGTTTTTGGGGAGAAAACAGGGAGAGAGAGAGAGAGAGAGAGAGAGAGAGAGAGAGAGAGAGAGAGAGAGCTAACCTCTGGACACTATTCACATGCTCTGTTTCTCTTTTACAGACTCACACCATCGGCCTGCTGCTGAAACATCAAAGCTTAACAAATACTGCATCACATGAAAGTCAGTCACGCTGCCTCACAGAATAACATTACCGCACTTTTTCTTTCTTAGAGCATCGCATGTACTAATGCCAACACATAAACCACCTTAATAAAGAGTGTGTATGCAGTTTCTTACCTGCTGCCCAAAGACTTTTCTTCTAGTTCATGTGGCTTAAAGAACCATTTTCCAATCCTCACGAAGCCCTTATCGTTCAAACATCTGGAGCATTGAGCAAAAGAAAGACGCCAAAATTAGCATGTTTTTCTGACGTCTATGCATCATTGAAATAAGATCTAAATGATAACAAACAATTCAAACACGATTATACAGTATATTAATTTCACAAGGTAAAAATTTTGATTCCAAGTAGAAATATTTTTTAGAAAATATTGCTTTAGCACTTTATGACTGTCACTAAATAATAAAACAATTAGCATATTTTTTTCATGATACTCAAGCAATAACTGAGTATTTGAAAATGTGTACACTCATTTATACAGACATAGAGCTGTTGTAACCCAGCAGTAAACTCACTGTGATTGTTTGTAGGCATCACAAAATCATAGCAAATGAGGACAACTTTGAAATAACGGTTTGTTCTTTTTCACCTCTAGCAAGTTTAAGTTCCTTTCAGGTACCATTTTGAACATAACCCAACGTAAAACTTTATATTCTAATGAGCACCTATGGCATTTTTCAGATGAAGTTCAGAACAGTTGCACTATGCCTGACAATTTTATTCATGCATTTTGCCACAGTCAATGGAGGCATGCACAGTAGGGGGTTGGTCTTAATTTGGAATATCATCTGCTGTTCAAAGGAAGAGAGTTCATCACGTCTCTCTTCAAACTTTCTTTTTATAAAGTTATTTTTGCTGTTATTAGGGGCAAATCGTCACACTGGCTGATCCAAACTTTGTTTTTAACATCTTTGGATTCACATTCAAAACATCTACTGGTATATGCTTCCTAAAATGACATGGAAGAGAGTGAACCGGTGAGACGCAGAACATTGAGAAAATAACTTCTAAGTAAAGAGGCCTTTTTCTTCAGCGAGCAAATCCCAGTGTTATTTTGGGTAATTTTACTAATGCAGTTTATTTGTCATTTATTATTATCATTAGTGATGTATTACTTTTATTTCTATGCACTCTGAAAATCCACAGTGGAACCAGTTATCACATAGCGCTTTCATGTGCTGATCTCTGAGCAGATTAAAGCGGTGGGATACTTTATATCCACTAATAAATGATAATAAACTCAAAAGCCTGCTGCAGCGGCTCATAAATCTTTCCCCATAAATCTGGTGGAAGACGTTTCCCTTTATTGACTCGACAAAACGTCTGTGTCTCATTAGTTGATTTCCTTCAGACACTGAGCACCTTCTTGTTATGAAACACATCACTGAGCGCCTGAGCCGAGCTGTCCTAAACAACACGTCTGACTCATAACGTGAAAAAACATATTTAGAACATTTAGCTAGACTTCTAATTTAATTAGTTTTCTCAATTATATTAATTACAATAGCGCTGAAATCCAGCAATATTTGTAAATCATCTATATTTACATGACAACATGGGATACTCATTAGATGCATTTGTGGAGATCTTTGCAGTTATACAAGAGCAAAGCAAAAGTGATCCCTCTAGTGTTGAAACAGTAAGCTATAAAAGGAGTCAGCTCCAAGGTAATAGGAAGGTTAATTCTGCCTTTCCCCTGTGATGATCACTGAGGCTTAACTTAATAGAGAGCAAATATGTGCTGCTTCATTTAACAGATGGCTCCGACTCAGAAAGGAGAGCTTTGGGTGCTTGAGCAAGTGATTCAGCGCACAGATTATAATTTCATTAAGATGAAACTTATGACAGAAAAGGTTGCATATATGTTTAACTTTCAGCTGTTGAAATATGCAGTAAATAACTAATGGCATGTTAATTTAGAGCTACATAATATTATATTGTGGGTCTGATGAAAAATATTTAAGTGCATTATGCTATAAAATACTTTCTTGGTGTTATGCCTTGCAATAGCATTTCCTCTTTTTTTCTTTTTTGCTTCATTTAAAGGGCTAGTCAGTGTAAATCCCTTTCTACAAAATTGGATTTATCTCATTGTTTCACTCAGTGATCTGCAAATACCTAAACATTTATTGTTTTGAATCTGCCAAATTAAATAACTGAAAAACTACTGGACATGAAATTCAGGGGAATTTTAATCATTTTTTATTTACTTGAAAATTAACTCTGGCTTGAAACCCACACAGCAAATCCAGTCAACCACAGAATGGAAATGAACAAATAACTACCGGTATCTACGTGCCAGTGTGACCACGGCAACAGGTTATAGCCTCTCGCTCTTCTCAATCTTTTTCTGTCCTGCTGCCTTTGTCTCAAGTATGCAGAGCAACATGCTGATTAGCTTTTTGCCTTGCCCATTGCTCGTCTGGGGGAGCTTCTCGTGACAGCTCCTCAAACATGCAGCTGTTGTCTACGTGACATTATTCAAGTGGTTTGGTCCTCTTTTCAGTGCAAGGTGAAAAGCCAAAATACCGGTAAGTAAAGGTGTAACATTTCCTTGCTTTTTGCTGTTCAATCTAAAAAGTGTCCCAGACTGTTCTTGCATTACAAAGTCTTAAATAACTCAGCATTTTCCATAGCTTTAATTTAATTTAGTTATTTTATTCAATAACTCCTTTCATCAGCTTTTGGTTTTTTTTAAATAAAAAAATAAAAAATGTATTCTGTGTAGTTGTTTTGGCTGACATCAGTACCAAAGCTATAATTGATCTTTGTTAAGGATCAAAGATCAAAAGGTCCCTGTTACCTTATCCACTACCAATTGTAGAGTATGTGACAATGTTTCCTATTCTCAGATTTCAATAGTTTCCCCAAAATGTGTTATCAGTTACTGTTATGGTGGACCTTTTTTTACTGCAAAGGCTTTTAGTTGGATAAAATTAACTTTCTGTAGCAAAACGTTGGTGACCTGTGTCACAGGATCCACTGTCCTCGTTCTTCTATGTGGCCCACAGCTTTTTGGCTGAGATCCTGTGTTGCTTGCACTATGTTATATTCCTGCCAACACTTGATAGTAGAATATTCAGTAGCGAGGTAATTGCACGACTGGACTTTTTGCACCGGTGGCGTCCTACGATAGTGCCACATTGGGAATTGGCAGGCTCCTGAGAGCAAACCCATTCTTTCACAAATGTTTGTAGAAGCAGTCTGCATGCCAAGGTGCTGGATTTTATGTACATGTGGCTTGAACCTCTGAATTCAATGATTTGGATCGGTGAGTGAATACTTTTGGCAAAACAGAGTAAGCTGTAAAAGCAAAGGACTTGCATGCCAGGGCCAAAAAACACAACTGAACTAAGATATATTTCACTAGCCTATGTTTTTAAGTAAGTCAAATTTGAGTTAAGTAACTTATTAAGTTAAGTTACTTCAGTTAGATTTTGCTATTAATGTACGTCTTAAATTTGAACAGTATTAAGATGTTCTAAAAAGTCTTCCTAAGACCCTTTTTTACTCTGTTAACCTTAAATTATAAGATCATTGGTTTTACCTTTCCAGTAGGTTGTGTATGGCTTTGAACAGGAGGGTCCTGCACTCGTAGGACAGTCCACACTCCCAAAGCCCCTCATCAGCCACTGGAAAAGAAGGAGGAAAATAGCAATGTTATAATTTATACATCTCACACATGATATCATTTAGAGATAGTGATATCAGAAATGATTATGAAACACACATATTGCTTCTGTGCTTGTGTGTGTTGGTGTGAACAGGAGTTGCTTGGCTGTACAGCTGTCACACTGGCTGCTCTGACATCCCAGTCAACCCCCCCCTGCAGTTGTCAACCCTTGTTAGACAGACAGTGTGAGTGTGTCTGTTTTTGTATAGGTTGATACACATGCCTGCGTGCTTAGGTTTCCACATTCACACGACCGTTTTAGCTGTTCTTCTTTGCAATTTTGGGAGTCTGAAGGTTTAATATTGTTAAATCAACTTTGGCAAAGCCTGCGAGACATAAGCAACGACTACACAGATCTGTCATGTGAACAATTCTGCAGCCTCTCAGACTTCTCCCTGAATCCACCCCAGCACCAACCCCCCCATTTGCCCTCCCCCAAAAGTGAAGACACACACACACACACACACACACCCCAACAAAAACATACACAGCGGCCAGTTAGCAGTGTTTCTCTTTGTTCTTAGTCGTATACCTGCAGGGCTGCTGAAGAACTGGAAGATTGTGGGTGGGTGTTGTGTTTGCTGATAGGGTGGTGGCAAACAAACCAAGCATCACAGAAATACACAAGAAAAAAAAAAAAAAGGAATGAGAGGCAGAGCGGCAGTTCGCCTGGGGGATGGGTGGCACAAACCCCACTAGATGTTTCCTCTTTTTCCTCCTGCCTCTTTTTTTATCTCCTCCCTTATTTTTTTCTTTTCTTGATTATGTATTCCTTTCTATTCCTCTGCTGCATTGTTAATACCCCCCCTCTTTGTTTTTGTCTTCTTCTTCTCATACCAAAGTGAATGAAATTTCCTTACTCGCCAGAATTACCCTGTAACCATGGAAACGCTGGCGGTGAGAACATGGCGCCCTGGCATTCAATTTCAACACTGGATTCCCTCCCTCCTGGCCGCCCCTCACCCTCCTCCCCTTCTCCTCCTTCCTCTGTTCTATTGCTTCCAACACCCCCTTTCCTACCCACCCCTCATTTACTCCTGCTTCAGGGCTCAGACAGGAAGCTCGCTCCAGCCAGCTCTTCCACAGCGGAGAGAGATACAGCGAGCACCATGAGCAGAATGCAAAGTCTCTGGAAAATCCAACTCATTAGTTCTCCCTGCTTCTACATCTCCCTTCTTTCTCCTTCTCTTGAAAAAAAAAATATACCAAACTTTTTTTTTTTTCATTACCAACTCTCCCAGCTCTCTACAAGTCATCTTCATTCCCTCTCCTTGTGGCAGCCTAGGCGGCACACTCCTGACCCCCCATTAGTCTAAATCTATGTAAGTGACTCCTCACCCCTCCATCATTTCAGCACATCCTGCCAAAAAGAAACTAAACCCATATTCTTAAAGAGACTACCATAAACAGGAAAAACTTTTCACATTTGCCCCCAGAATTCCTGCAGCATTCAGCTCGTGTCACCAATCTCAATAAAGTGACAGCACCATATTTTTAGGAGCCACATTTAATGTAGATTGCCTGTTTGTCTGCTTAAATCGCAGTTGTCAGCAAGCCAGCTCACTGCGCCATATCAATGCAAGGTGTGACAAATCGCTGTAGCAAGAAATTAAGGTCAGGCATCCACAAGAGCATCTGCACACACACAAAAAAATCATTACATATAGAGAAAAATAGTGTGAAATAAAACATTTGTCTGATATTTCAAAGCAGTAATATCCCAAATGAGTGTGAAACTGACACTCCGTGAAACTGACATTTTTCCCAATAGTCAGCTAGTAACTGCCACATTTTTAGATGTTGCTTCCAGTTAATCAGAAGAGCAACGCAGTTGGCCCAGGGGACGAGCAGGCTGTAAACAGTAAATGCCCCGCTAAGTGCAGTGGCGGTTTTTATAGCGTTACAATCAATCATTAATCACAGATGGAGATACATGAAATACAACTAAATATTCTCTCACACTATCACCTCTTCCAAATGTGTGTTACTTCAAGTTCAACGTAAACTCCTCATGACTTTGGTTTCCATTTATGCTAACTAAGTGACATAGGGATTTTAATAAATAGCGTATTTTCTCATGCACTTATTTTGTTTTTAAATGAGAGAACTGCAAATCAACTCTCAATATTCAGTTTAGTTCAGCTTAATTCATTTCAGAACATTTAATTTACTTCTGTTTAAATTAGTTTAATAATCTACTATCTGTGTTTACCTGCTTTTTTCAATAAATGGATGTTGACAGGATTGGTGCCTCAGTTTTAATTAAATTCAGTCTAATTTACAATTCACTTTTATTTAATTAAGTTCAAATTAATTCAGCCCAACTCAACTCAATTCAGTTCAGTTCTATCAGATTTTATTCACAATCAGCTCAGTCAAATTAAATTAAATTCATTTCAGTCTTTGTCAATTTTATTTCAGTTCTTGTTTTATTTTATTCAACTTGATTTAATTAAATTCAGTTCAACACAACCCAGTTCAGTTCTGTTGTGTTTAATCAACTTCAGTACAGGTCAGTTGATTATGTTTTTGTCTTTTAGATTCAATTACTCACATCTCGGTCTAGTCCAATTTCAAATCTCTGAAAAAGACTTAAATTTAGATACAATCTGGTTTTCTATATGGCAATTTTCCAGTTTGAATTCAGTGAAATTACAAATAGATTCAGAAATAAAACCAGTTTGAGGACATTCATAGCTAAGTTAATAAAAAGGCAGTACCTTCTTTCTAACAAAAAAAGTCAATAATAAAGGTCTTTTAAAAAACAATAGCCAGCAGACTGCATTCAATCTTCATTTTGATTAAAGCCCCTCTCCTGAGCATACATTGAATGGCATGTAACAATGGACAGGGCAAAAATTTCCTTTAAAGGAAGAGGAAGTTTCTCCTTTTGATAACATCAGGTAATGAGAAATAATCATTCTGGGAATTCCCATTAGTCATTTTCAGGCAGAGCCAACAGTTATGTTAAGGCACAAAGTGACGGACAATGTTAGTACCCACCGTCCGGTCATTCAGAGGCTGGTGGATTACAGTTTTGAGACCTCAAATCTGTTGGGACTTTGTAATTTAATGACTTTGTAATTTAGTGCCTCCTTTCCAAAAGTTAAAACTTTTGGAAAGGAGGAAGAGAGACGAAATTGGAGGGGATAGATCAGATTGTGGGTTACACCTGGATCACAAAAAAACAAAATGCCACACAAATTAAATGCTGCCTAAAAGGGTCAATAATTTACAAAAATAAGCTCAATATACTTATAAATAGTTCAAACTAATGATTTAGACAATACATGCACTGGAAAAATGGCTGACAATGACATCCGTTATCTTATTACTGATTCAGATCAGGTTTTAAACTACTAATCAATAAATCTTTCAACCAATAGAAGACATTTAATAATCCTAAATGAAAGTCAGAGACCAGTCAAGAATAAATTGTGCCATTTACCACAATTGTTTTCTTTCAGTGTAGCACTTTATGATTTATGAAAATGAAAGCTTAACAACATTAATGTGCTTTGGTAATGATGTTTAAGTACCGCTAATTAATTAAATTGATTTCCATAAATACCACGATTGCACAGATTTTTTTTGCATCCAGTTATTTGTATTCCTTTTTTTTATGTGTTATTATTGTTGTGATTGCTTTTAGAAGCTTCTACAATTTGCTTTGAATTTATTTAATTTGTTCACATTTTACTTTTCATTCTTCACAGTGCAGAAAAATAACCGCTTCCTCGGCAACTATCTAATGTAAGATTTCTTCTGTTTCCTGTTTTTAAGAGCTGTATGAAAGACAAAGTTTTATCGATTTAATATTCTTTGCCAAATGTTTAAATTTAGATGGATAGACAGATGGATATTAACCATCATATATTTTTGATAACTCAAAAAGATCAGCGAGAAGTTGTGTGGGATGAACATGCAGTAAAGTATAAAAGCTAACATTTTATTAACGCGCAGTAGTCAGTACTGTCACCCAAGGTGAATTATCATGCAGATATATGTGTTGGGCCTGACTTTGCATGATATATGGGAGTGAGGTCATGCTCTCACAGATGTATGTTTCCTTCACACAACCTTCTCCCCCCTCATCTTCGTGCCACAGCGCTCTTTACTGCCACACCGCTCAAAACACAAACAAGCAGTGATGGAACTGGGTCGCCACTACCACTCTTTCATTTCTTTTCCACCTCTCTTTCTCTCCAGGTCTAGCCCCAGCTTTCCACCTCCCTCATGTTTGTCCTTCAGCCTCTTTCTTCCCTTCTCATCTCCCGACTGAGCCTGTCTCACCCCACAGGAGAGAGTGACCACTCACTGCTTCAACTCTGTGGAAACAAATACAAAGACGGTATTGATCTGAGACGGGGAGAAGGCGAGAGTTGAGCTGTGACAACGCTCTATCTTGCACATGATAGCCCCATGCCCCACGTTTCCTTCCTCCACTCCCCCACCCTGTGTCTCTCATTTGTTCATTTGTCTCGGATCGATAACACCAGGCGTAGTGATGTTATGTTGTGTCTTTTGCAGGGTGTGTGCCTTCAGCTCGAACTGGGAAGTATGACGTGTGTGCAAATTCACTTGTTGTCAAAATGCTTCTTTAGTAATTAGCTGCCCTGCTGCACGTCTGATCAGAGGTTGATCGCTTTTAGCTACTCATTGGGGGTTCGGTGATTGCTCATTGTGTTTTCATCAATAAAAAGAGGAAGAAACATTCACAAGGTTGCAGGATGGGTGGAAAGCGAAACAGAGCAAAGATTGACACAAGGAAGCAGGGATAAAGATGGTAATCATACATTTCCTGAGTGGATGTACTCGTATATTGCTCAACAAGCTTTTAGATTACAGAGAACAACTGGAGGGAACTATAAATGTGTTTCTAAGTCTGGAAGTGAGGCTCATTTATATTTAAAATAAATAAATACTAAGTTTTACAATTACAAGGTAAAAGCTAAACGTAAATTTCTTTTGTAAAGCCTCAGTGATTGATGCGTAAATCCTGACTTTTTATTTTTGTTAGGCTTATATGCTTCAGATCATCAAACAAATGTTAATATCTTGCAAAGAGAACCTTATTAAATACAAAATAGTTTTGAAAGGATGATATCTCGTTTATTAAGAGACAAAAGCTCACCACTACAACATGGGCTTATTTAAAAAGTAATTACCCTGTAAACCTTGGTATTAACAACTCCATCTGAAGTTTGTAATGAGTGGCCAATGTTACCAACAGGTTAAGTCTTCTCTCATTTGTAGAAATGTTGAAATTCAGCCAGATTGGAGGGTTTCTGAGCTTCACTTTGGTCACTGGACTCCCACAGTTTTACATACAGTTTTGTAACCCTGTTTGGTTAGATAAAGTGATAGATGTCAATTACTGTTTCACATATGCTCAGAAATTTCTGTAAACCAGGACATGATGTGATGCTTTTTGAGATGCAATAGTCTGCATCGTGTTGTCGGATGGTTATAATCCGACAACATGGATTATAACCATCCGTGTCATCGGATTGTTATCATGATGTTGTGGCTTGTCGAGCAGAACCAGCAGTCTGAATTAGAGTAATTCTCTGAATGAATGAGCCCATCATCTGAACACTATATTTTGTATTTACTCTGGTTACTTATGTCAGATACTATTTGTTTGACTATGGAAAAACATGAGGTGTGACAAAAAAAAAAAAAAAAAATTGTAAGGGTGCAAATACTTTTTTAAAAGTGATGTATCCTAACCATGTAATTGAATTGGTACAATGTAATCATGTGTTAAGAATAGAAAACTACTGATATATAGGAGAAACTGTGCACATAAACATACAACTGTCTGCGCTGCGTAAAGCCCAGGGTACATTTATTACAGTCAAACTGATGAGTATAGGTAGTTTGAGAACACCCTTAGGTGCTGGATAAGGTCTTAAGATGCCACACAGGAAAACTAAGAGGCCATAAAAGCTGACTGTTATATATCCAGAAACCATTTTGCAGAGTTTTTGAATCAGCACAAATAAAAGTAATTCTCCTTTCACATCATCAATAATGCTATTAAAGCTTTCAAGTGTTGATGTATTGGCAACCTCTTTTTTGTACATTTATTGACTTAGGTAATCACCAAATCACAGAGCAGCTGTTCTGGTTATTCAGTATTAGGCAGTTTGCAAACAGGACATCTCAGGAAAGGGCAGTTTCACGTGCAGCGCTCAGATGAGCCTCACAATAACAGCAGGAAGGCTGTTCAGGAGAGAATCAAGACATACAAGAAGGTTTAACGCCTGTTATTTATAGTCTTATGCTGATAACATGCATCAGGGTCTGGGAAATGAAACAGAGCACCAGTACCTCACTATATTAGAGTATTTATGTGCAGAAAAAGAGCAAAGAAATGTAGACACTCAATATTCACAAACTAAACTGTCAATTCTAACTTGGAGGAAACTGAAAGGTAATCCACAATAGCATCCTCAGAAACAATTAAAAAAATACATTCCTATTGATTTCTGTGAAACAATGCACACCAGTGCAAGGCTGTGTACTTTATATATGTATATATATATATATATATATATATATATCTTGAAAGTAGGTTAGAAATCATCAGTAAATGTGGATTAAATGAGCTCATAATATTATGACTGGGTGGAACTGAGGTTGTCATGATTGTTAAAGACTTCTGGTCATAATATAGTTCCTACTATCATGTTAATTATCTTTTTGTCACTTTGTTTTAATGTAAACCAGCCAATATTACAAACAAAACAGCAAGATATTCAAAACAGCATATGCTCAATTTGACTGTAATTTTAATAAGCCATATTTAATTCAGTGAGAAGATAAGGTAATTAATAAGAGCCTCTTTTTATTTAAATAGTATTCAGATGGTATAATGATCCTGAGAATTGATTACACTGAAATATCCCTTAACTTGTCAGTCAACAAATTCATCTCGTTTTTCAAATAATAGCACTGTCTTTAACTTACCGTAGTTTGTTTTAATGGTCAAATTTTCCACACAATTTTTAAAATATTTACATTTCATCATTTTCATTCATATAAAATGTGTCCAGTAGGTAATGAGGAAGATATGCCTTTGACTGGAATGTCAGCACACCTCTTGCTTTCATATTGATGAAATATCCTACAGTAAGGTGACAAAATAAATTATGAAGTATCTGTATTTCTACATTTCTATTCAAAGATGAACTCCAAAGTCAAAATTGTCTCTATTTCTATAACCAAATGAGAATAACATTTACATTTTGACAGAATCAGAAGACAACACAGAATTCATCAGGAAAATAAAATATTTGTTTTATGTTCATAAAAATCCCTGCTGATGTGATTTTATCCAATCCAAGTTTGAGAGTATAAAAAAGGTACATCAAGCAATGACTGCTTTAAATAAACTATGTTGTTTTATAAGTTAAATCAGAATAAAAACACAACTGTCATAATTATTTAACCTTAATGCATCAATTACAAACTTAACTCACAATAAATAATTTATATGTGCTGGAAAAAGCAAGCATGTCATTTGGCATATTGTATGTTGCTTTGCTTGTGGCTTGCTAGGTTTCATTATCCCAATTATTCAAATCCAGGGTCAATTTGTCAGGTGGAACTGTTATGTACTGCAACTGATGTGAGATTTGTGATCTGCTTTTTACCATCTCTTGCTTACTGACCCTGATCTTTCTCTCTGAAGCTGTGGAAATTTGAAAAAGTAGAAATAAAAGTTTGAGGACGAGCTAGCCTTTAGCTGTTACTTTTTATTTATGGTTTCCAGGTTCAAGATTCCTGTTGTGAAAAGAAGCTCACTACACACATGAAGTGGTCACATGTCAGGCCGGGTCAGTTAAGTAAGCAGCATCTAACACCGACGAAGCAGAGAAATGCCTTTTCTGCACCAACTGTACCTTTTACTGAACGAAGACCTCTGGTGCTGGTTTCTAACAACGCAGTCATTTCTCTGTCAAGTTTAAGCTTTAGTCGTGCAGGAGAAGCATTTTTATAATGAGGTTGGCATCTGTATTGTTTCCATCTTTTTTAAGTGTCTTCTAAAGTGATAAGCTTATAAATCATAAAATAAAAAACTCAGAAGCAATTATATGACCACTAACCTTACAGCACTTTGAAATTCAAGCACATAAATATTGCATTATTACCCTAAATATGGCTATGTGAAAGGATATTTAACATCGACAAATTTTAATATGCAAAACCATGTGACTATATTTTAATGATAGCAACAAAAATGTGTGCATGGAAGGCAGTGAAACCCAGCAGGCCTGGAGTGATGGAGAAAACCAAGAGCTGGGGTGACAGCAAGGAGGAGGAGGGGGAAGACAAGGAGAAGGAGGAGGAAGAGGAGGCCTGAAAGAGTGAAGGGATGAGGGGGAAATCTGGAATCAATTAGGTGACTGAGCTGGAGCTGCTTGCATAGTTGTGGGGGTGAGTCAAGTATAGAGCCAGTAGAAGAGACTGGGTGTTGTGCCATCAGAGTGTGCGTTCACATAAACACAAGCTCACAAAAATAACTACAGAATTTTCCAGCTTGACTTGTCAGTGTGAATCTTTTGTCTGCCTTAATCTTCTTTTGTAATTTATCCACCAGGAGTCATGTTTCTGCCAGAAAAAAAAACAGACTCCACCTCTCCTCCACTGAGGTCAAAGCGGAGGGCAAGAACGGATGGCTGGCACCGATCCAGGCTATGTCAACACAGCAGCTCACACACTATTCCCTTACACAACTTCTGCTCGTTCCTTCTCTGCACCAGATCTACAGCACTTTGCTTTGTATCACTGGCTCTGTCAATGGGGGAATTTGACTTGAAGGAAAAAAAAAAAAAAGAGAAGCACATATTGTAGAAAAATGGCTTGTGTCTTGCTGCGAGTGGAGATCTGGCATGCCAAGGCAATTTGAATTTGCAAGCAAAAGCACGGAATATATCAAGTTTCAGCTTTAGCGAAACATGTTATGGTCTTAGTGCTTTTTCTTTCCTTTAGTGAATCATATATATATATATACATATGTTTTATGCATAACAGAATATGCCGACTGCACATCAACTGTACTTTTTTATCTTCCGCAAGAGGACTCTAACTTTTCTTACAGGTACTACACATGTCAACATAATGTATTTACTTAATATAAACAAAGCCTGCCACAAACAGAAAGAGTGCTTCATGAAACATATTATTTTCTCTCCAGAGCTTCTGGTAAAATGTCTTATTCACAAACAAGCCATGTCAAAAGTTCTGTTGTTGGCTGCAAGGGCAAACAAAGATTCTTTATTTGATCCTGACATCAGTGGAGATAAAGCGGGTGACTTATTGTTCATGGGAATTTTCCCAGGTCTTTCAGGCTAAATGGTTAGTAGCAGAGAACCACCGAGACTGATAATCAGATAACAAAAGCTGTTGCAGAAATGCACTGTAGACAAGCAATAATAGGTTTTTTGCTAACAGTAAAGAAGGCATGAGCAAGATACTGATATCAAAGTACCTCAAGGTTTTAAAAATATCAGAAATGCATTTTCTCCTCTGTACCATTTGCACTCTTTAAAATGCTTTGGATGACTAAAGTTGTCTCTGACTCTATGCAGATGACCGTCCCCTTCCTGAGGACCATTCAAATGGCTGCAATGGTTCCTCCAGAAAGCTTTGTAGGTAGGGCTGAAAAAGAAGAAACTAATAATCATGATCTGGGACACCAAATCAAAAATATATAGGAAAATCAAATTCTGGAATCACCTTAAGTTGTATTTTACACTGCAGCAAACACAATCTGATCACACAATAAACCAAGACAGTACAGATTTTTTTTTTTTGACAGAATTGGCACGTCAACACCAATATCACAATTATAGCCAAATAATGCCAGCTGTTATATTTGTGCTTCTCTATGCTACCTGCACTGATGAAAACTGACTTCCCTCAGCATGATGGAAGCTTGAAACTGAAATTGAAGTGAGGATATGAGAGCATTAAAATGTGTGTTTCACTTAATTAAAAATCTAGAGTCCACACTTTCAGAATCTGTAAAAAACTCAAAACATTTTTTTTTTCTGAATTAGGTATAAAAATAAGAATTGATATAAAAACTTCTAAATGCAAATATTTTAACTGTAATAATTAGTATGTGTTATCTTAGCAGAAAGATTTTTTTGCATGCTTTTATATTTTGAATAAAATAACTTAGATCTTGCTGCACATTTTTGTATTATACATTTTGTGAACAACCTGAAACTATAAGATCTGTGATGTATCAAATGTGAGAATCTCTTTTCATGTAGATAAGGGGGTGAAAACCACATAAAAAACTAATTTAATTTTAACTGAAAAAGACAACATTTTGACCAGCTTTTATAGGTAAGAAAATAAAAAAACAAACAAAGCAGGCTGTTCTTCTGCCAACAATAAACGTGCGCCAATTGTAAAACTTTAAAATGTTCCAGTAAATGGTTAGGTGCTTTAAGCTTTTTGCCGTGAAACTAACGTCCCACGTAGTTCAACTTGTAAAAAAAAAAAAAAAAAGTACAAGGCACAGAGTCATGTCTTTACAGAGAGAAGCATGTAATGACATGCCAGAAAGAGAAAACAAGCACGATACACAGCATGACTTGGCATGTTATTAATGTATTTCATGAGATGCAGCTAGAAAGAAAGAGAGGTATCTGCAGACAATAAAGGAATCAATAAGAAGTGGGAACATGTAGTACACTGTGAGTGTTACTAAATAAGTGTTTCAACAGAAACTGCACAGTTAACAGAAGATTAAAGCTAACGCATACAGTGAGTCTCTAAGGATAAAAGATATTTTATCAACTCAAGAGGAAGGAAATCAGTGTAGGAAAACAGGAAATAGGGAAGAAAATTAATTATTTAAGACTACAAAGAACAATCACAAAGCGCACAACGCTGTAACATTATGCTAACAGAGAAGTACCAGCTGCTTCCAGCTCAAATTTCACATGAGATAAACAAGACAGCGCATATCACACCATGCTTGTCTTCAAATTTTAACAAGTAATTGACTTCTTGTGCATGTTTTAACATATTTTTTTTAAAGTTATGTCTAATTCAGTAAACAAAAATGACACAAACTCTATAATTTATTTATCAGCTCACCAGTTAGCCCAACACTAATTTGGAGAGATGCTGTGAGTGATTTCAGCGTTTTCCATTAAGAAGAGCTTGTTGGCAGCATCATTTATAATTTACACGGATATTTGATGTATTAATGTAATTTAGTAATCAGAAAAACTGAAGACAATCTAGCTGAAGCTGAAACACCAAAAATCAAAAGTCAAATAAGATAGCATGTGCTGAAAAAGCTATAAAAAGAAAATTAGATCTGAAAAAGCAAACAATAACAGAGAAGAAACAACAATGTAAGGTGAAAAAAAAACATAGTGACAGATCAAAACTAACTCTGTATGATACAAAAATGAGTGGGTTTGTGTGTGCTGCTACAGATTCATTTCTTAGGCTTCTTGCCAACCCTGGCAATGAAAAAAGAGCAAACTGTGCAAAGGAAGGACTGCAGAAATATCCCACATCCTTACATAATTTGACAGTCACTTATGTAGTTTATCCACCCCAGCACAGACTCGTTTGTGCACACAAAGAAGCACCCTTCACAGATCTTTTTCAATGTCCAAGATGCTGTGAAAAGATGTACGCTGAGTGCTAAGTGTTTCCCCTGAGGTCACAGGGAAATGAATAAGTGAATGGAACATGGTGTATGCACTGTTTTCCACAGACAACTCATACAAAAAAGGACATTTGTCTCTGTAGTCTCAAAGGATTATAATTAGCCTTTTGGATTTTAGCACAGAATCAAAAGAAGAAAAAAAACTGAAGGAAAATTAAACAAAAATTGGCCTCAGTGCCAATCCTCAGCGGAGATGAAATGCAAATTCCCAGCCAAAATGTTGGACTATTCCTCTGTATTCCAGTCTTACTTTAAAACTAATCTTCCATCTGTGATTTAGTGCCCATAAACTGCCTGCGTGGTATTTCTGTACTCTTCAAATATCCCTTAAAATCTGGATCTAGTAACTTTCTTAGGGAATTGTGCAGTTAAATAGTCATTGTTTCAAATTTTCCTCGTCTTGTTAACTAGGTAACTAGGTACTAAAGTAATATAAAATGTCTTTCAAAAACATCCCTATTCCTTAACTTTTACACATTTTATCACAATAAAATGACACACTTCAGTGTGTCTTACCTGCATTAAACATGATAGACTGACGTAGGGTAGCATATATTAGTGAGGCGTAAAGAATTATTACTTTTTTTTGCAAGTAAAAGTCAAACAACATTCAGACTAAACAAAAAAAAATTAACTTTTTGGCCTACACACAAATTGCTATGAGAGGGGATAAAAATCCATTGCATTTACAATAAACAATTTCCACAGAGACACACGGCAATGGAAGTGTCATTGTTTGGGCGATGCTTTTATTCAGAAGGTTGATTAGAGGTAGATCGAAGCTAAAAATATTGCAATGCATGAAGAAAACTTGTAAGAAGATGCAAAAAAACCCAAAAACTGAAGAGTAGAGAGTAGATTCTGGTGCCAGCAGAATAACAACTCTAAACATTTACTGACAAAGCTATAAAAGAATGGTTCATATCAAATCATGTTCATGCATTGGAATGGACCAGTCAAAGTTCACGCTTAAAGACAACAGAGAATCGGCAGCACTTTGCTGCTAACATAGATATATATTACTGAGTTTGAGTTGTTTGGCAAAGAAGAATAGGCCAAAAAAATTAAGAAGTTTGTGGTTTTAACATAATAAAAGCTCAAGAGGTGTAAATACTTTGTAAGGTTCTTTACTCGTGTGCATTATCTTTACAGTTTCAGGTTTAATAACTGCGGCATAAATTAGGTGTCAAACTGCCACCTCACACTAAATTTCCTGCAGCCTTCAGTGTCTAATGCGTTCTCTCAGGATTAATCTCATTTGTCTGAGTTGACAGGCAGTAATAGAAACTGTTTATTTCAGCTTAGATAGCTGAATGAGGTGAGGAGGACTTGGTATTTGCAGTTTGCTTTTTACAGCAGCAGATGTTTATGATGACTCCGTGGTGGTCTAAGTGGGTGTGAAGGTTGGAATGTTGCTTTTCCAAAAACTTTTTAACCTTCTTCCAAACCACAGGTAAACATTGCAGAGGATTTGGAAAGACTTCTGCTCATGCAACAGCCATATTTACCATTAAAAAAACCCCCACCAGGATTAACTTTCTGAACATATAAGAAAAAAATGCAATATGATGGAAAGGAAAGATTATTTGAAGCTTCCTTTATAAACAGTCCTTCTCTAATTGTCCTTGACAGTTTTTAAATAATCCTCAATTTGAGAGTGAACCTTGGCTGTACCTGTTCATACTTGTTTAACCCATGCAATTACAACAAATCAAACTCAAACTGTGTGTTGTGCAACTGCACCGTTCACACCAACACCCAACATCAGCCAGAGATATTAAATGACAATCAAAAAAAAAAAAAAATGAATAAAACAGCAGCGAGGGAGTTCCTGAAGAGGAAGAGTAGAAAGTGAGTTTATCCTAAGTGGCTGTTGTTTGTTTTTCAGCAATGCCAGAAGTGCACAAGGTCTGTTCGGGACCTTGATATTAAAGAGTTCAGTTTGTGTGATCTACTCAGTATACCTGCAAATGTCAAATGTTAAGCACCCAGTGTTGCTGTGGCATGCAAATTACACCAATTAGGCAAAGGAAAACTGTTTATCCTCGACTTCAGCTGATGTAGGTGTTGAATTACGAATGCTTAATATCATGTAAACAAGCTACGGTGAAAGGTTTTGTTATTTGCGCAGGAATAAAAAAAGTTTGGCAAGCTTTGCAAATGATGCATAATAAAGTGAATCATTTGCAAATTAAAGCATAAGAGCACGTTATCATTAATCACTTAAGTGTTTCCTACAATGACAGAGCAAGCCGAGTAAAAAGGAACAGTTCCTGTGTGTTGACCCTTGTGTTAAGCCATAGACACTTGAGCACCTCATTAGAAGTGAATGAGTCTCGAGGTGGGAGGCAGGGCAGCTATTGAGAGGCTTAACAGGACTCCACAGGGCTTCCTAACCGCCACTAGAGGCAAATCGAGAGAGAAACAGAAAAGTGACAAGCAAAGCTCTCTCTCTCTCTCTCTTTGTTTCAAAGATACAGCGAGGACGGATAGTTCTCAGCTCTGCCCTGGCACACCAAGTGGCAGTTCAAGCAATGGCTGAGTTGTCTGAGATGGTCCCCGTCTGACCCTGGGAGCACTTGTGCCCAGAGAACACATTGTTTGTGAGGTTTTCTACTTCAGTCAGTATTGAAAATACTGAACGCACACACCTGTCCACCAATATCATCATCATAAACAAATTATACAAATTTGTTTATGATGATATTCCTTTTGTTTATAAGAAACAGATTCAGTTGAGTCAGTTTATTGAACAAAACAGCAACAGTTGGTTAATGTGGTTCAGTCCCAATTAATTTGTCCAATTACTTGGACAAATTAATTGGACAAATTAACATTTCAGAAAATGTTCATTTATGCAGCACATGTAACATTGAAAGTTTCAAGTAGTTTAAACTTATTATTGAAATCTTTGTGATCAGCACAAAGAACCACCTATTTGTGATATGAGAAGACATTACCTAAACTCACTCACTACATTTGATAAAATGAAGGAACCACATACTCATAGCAGAAGATATGAGGCAACATACGTAGGTTTTAGTCATTCAAAAGACACTCTTGTGTATCCTAATTGTTTACACAAACAGCTGCAGAACCTGCAGGGGAATGAAAACTTGTTGTGGGGGCAATGATTCGCTGGCTTCTGCAACAAAATCAGCATCTCGACACTTGTGATAAAAATGCCAGGGGAAAAAATCAATTTGGCTCTTGCACTCACTTGATGCACACTGAGAGGCTTCACAAACTGCAGATATCAAAGAGAAACGGCTCATCTTCAAAACGCAGGCAGGGTGTAAAGAACGACATTACTCCATCAATTTAATCCTCAATCTCCCATTTGAAACTATAAGTACATAAAGCTCAATCCTTTCATAATTTCTGCTAATAAACTAACTTTACTTTACTATAGCAGTTTTAATTTATATAGACCTTAGTTACCTTTAGGCATGTTATTAATTTTTTTGTCACAGCATAAGTCAATCCTCCAGATAGCTGTTATAATGGAAACCGCACCAACAACCACAACTTACCATGGTTTACAATATGTGTTCAATATCTTTAAAACTGTCAGATGTGACCGACTGAACTCCCCACTGACAGGGGCTTTTAAGATCCTATTGTGCATCGTGATCGTGGAGAAGATTGTCAGATAAATAATGGAGGGGAAATGTGAAGCAGAAGTGTACTGTGGGTGCCAAACTGTCAGCCTGAGGTAGCGTTAACATCTATAGGCCCATCTCAGCCATTAATTTTGCATATGTACAGGCAAAAGGTGGGGTTGAGCTGCTCTTGTAAGTGCCACAGTCTGTTCATTGTTCACTCTAGTCTGCATGTAAATGCCTAGTAAAGCTTCAATAAGATTTTTTTTTTCTAAACACAGTTGCTGGATGTTGGTATTAAACTGGTAATTAACAGAGTCTGATCATTTGTGAACTTATACACTCAGTATGTATCTAGTTTGTAGTTTATTCACTTTGATTCAAGCCATAATATATTCCTTAATGGGTATATTTCATCATATATTAGAGTTATACCCACACTTTTCTGATATAGTAAAAGCTTTTGCAGGCAGTCATTTATAAAAACAATTGATACCACTATGTATGCAGAGTTATGAAGTGTTATGAGGTACAGCAGAATGTGACTCAGTTGACATAAACATTGCTATTGGAAATACAGAAAGAGCTGAACGAGAGCCTTTACTTTTCTCAAAGATTTTCTATGCAGGATATATAACAATGTTAAGAAACAGATGGATTTCTACTCACTGACATAAAACAGTGTTTATTTCTTCAAAATACTTCTTGCTAAAACTTTATTAAACCATTGTTTTAAGTATATGCCGAATCTTGGCTTTAAAAAGTAAATAAACTGTCATATTGGACAACAATATGACAGGTCATGTCAGTACAACAACAAACAGCTCTACCGATGAGGCAGAAAATCAAGAGAGGCCACAGCATAAAGTTTCTTAGGAAGGAAAATGTGTAGTTAATGATTTGTTGTTTAAATGTATCTTATGCCACACAAAAAACTCAGGTAATGCCTGTGGATTGTTTTTCTAAATTATAACCAAAAACAAGTTATCTTAACTTTTCACCAGCAACAATTAGAGCGAGTCATTTTCTACATCATTCAACTAAATAAAAACGTTTACTCCACTCGGTGTCTAATTATATTTTGGTATCTTCACTTATCATTTTCGGCACATGTGTAGCATTAATCTGAGGCAACTCTGCAAACCTAAACAACAAACTCTTGTCCAAACACATGTTGAATTTACACAGTTTGAGTGACCTCACAGATGGTGCCTTCAGAATAATGTTTGACAGCTTTGTTCCTACAGAACAGCTAAACCCCTCAGGAGGAAAACAGAGTTATTGAAGTTTATGTAGGGGTAAGATTTCCAGCTGCTTCCATTCACTGCTATGGTGCTTTACCAACCCACAGCACAGCTTGCTTACAGCACATCTGGAAACTATTCACAGGGCTTCACTTTTTCCACACTTGGTGATGTTGCAGCCTTACTCCAAATTTTATTAAATTAATCTCTTTCCTCAAAATGCTACAAACAAATACACCATTAAGAGAAAGTGGGAAGCTTCTTGGAAGATTTCTGCTAATTTATTAAAAATCAATCAAGAAATTGATTGATTTTTAATCAATCAATTAAGAAATTGATTGATTTTTAATTGATTCAATTTTTTATGTATATGTACCTATGTACATATACCTATGGAAGCACAAAATGGAGTTGTTTCTGCTGATCATACCTGTGGTATATTCAGCTGAAAATACTTCTTTTTCAAAGGAACACGCCTGTCTACAAGAGGCTCAACAGCTGACTTTAGACTTTCTACAGCGAAGAACGGTGCTGGCAGCATCATGCTGTGGGGAATTTTTGCAGCACTCGGAACTGGCAGACTAGTCAGGATAGAAGATGAATGCAGCAATGTACTGGATAAAAACCTTCTGCTGGGCACCCCTGACCTCAGACTGGGAGGACAATTCATTTTTCAGCAGGATCCCTCTGTGAATGTCCTGGAGTGGACAGTCTAGACTTGAATCCGACTGAACATTTCTGGACAGATCTGAAAATGGCTGCACATATATCTCCCATCCAAGGTAACTGTCCCTGCATGCTGGTGCTTAAGATGCATAACACTCTCTGCAGTTCTCATTTTAAACAACAGGCAGAGCTAATGAGGGAGATGTACGGCTAAACAGCAAAAATGGCACAAGAAGCAGAGGCATACGGGGGTTAATTTCATCATACACAAACTGAATTAAACGACCAAATCAGCATTCGTTTTAGGGATTTTTGTATTTATGCAACAGTCATAAAAAAACTGACCCTAAGTTGTTGTTTTTTTCCCATAAGATTCCTGTAAAAACAAACCCTCCTGCTGCATACACTTCCTGTTTTAACAGGCGCCACTGGTGGAGAATGGGGCAAGTTAGAAAAATCAGCCACCCAAAATGACAAAACCAGCCTTGTGCAGCGAGGTTTGTGAGGCAGAAAACACCAGGCTTAAAATGAGCTTGAATTCACTTGTTTATTATGTTCCCCTTTTTCTTTTCCTTTTTTTAACTTATCCCACTTATGAAAATCAGATCTATGGCAGAACAAATTACACAAGAAACAGTACAGGCACAATAAATGTGAAAATTATATATGTATAAAAAAGAAAATAATAGGCTTTTATTAAGGCTGTGAGGTCTAAGTTGTTGATCATATTGAGCGGAAACAGAAAAGTCACTCTCATTTCCCCTCCTTACCTCATACAAGCCTCTACACTCGTCCAATGATTTACCCCTCCCCTTAACCGTGTTTTACTCTTTCTGAGTCGAAGTCGACATTTAAAGACTCCTTCAACTCTCTTTTCTTTTCTCTTCTTTCTCATTTTAAAACTCCCTGTCCCCTGTCTGCCCCTCACTTTGTCTTGTCCTCTTTTCTCTCCCTCTTCTCCTCTTTACGATACACACAAAGCTCTCATTCTTTCAGTTTGTGGCTTTTCAAAACGCAGAGCTTGTGAAGGGAGAAGCCTTAGCTCCCACCCCTTCTCTGTGCAGCTGGGAAACTTCACCCCTGCCGTTGCATCTTTTTTTTTTTCTCATGCATGCGCATGCACACAAATACACACATGTGCAACAGGGGTTCAGGAGGTCACGGGCCACGCCCCGACCGCTAACAAAAGGGGAGGAGAAGAGAAGAAGAAGCGGGAAATTAGAGATCGTCCATCCTTGGCCACATATTTAAAAAGAAGTAAACATAACTGAGGCAATTTTTTCCCTTAATCCCTGTTCTCTGGCTCATTATCCCGACTCCCTTCTACTGCCAAAGGAAAGCATCAGGACAAAGTTTATTCTGCAGAAAAATCTTATTTTTTCTCTTCTTCTTTGTGCTGTGAAATTATCAGACCTTCCACACCGTTAGAAACTGCCACAGCCGAAGAACAGACTGATCCTTTCACACGGATCTGAGACGAGAGAGATGTGAACAGGAGGTGTGAAATTTTTCCATTTTCAAAAATATGTGTATGTTGATTTTTTATTTTTTTTTATTCAGGCAACACAGCAAATAAGAATCTTAGGGGGGAAAGAAGAAACACGTGCAGAACACCACACCAACTGCATAACCAACTCGCGGAAATCGCAGATGTTCTCCTCTCCCGCAAAACAAACCACCTCTTTTCTTCTTCTTGAAGCATGAATTCACATCAAAACACACACACTCCCTTTCTTCCCCTTTTTCCTGCCCACTTTCTCTTGTTTGTGGACATTTTTTTTTCTATCACTAAATTGCTGCTTTCCACATGTGACTCACTTTTTTTCCTGCCTGAGCCAGACAGGGGGAAAAAAGTCAAATCATGAGTCTACTCGCAGCCTCTCAGTTTCTTTAAATCTCTCTCACTTAGGTGAAGCTACATTCCTCCAGGGGGGGCTCTTATAACCTCCACAGATCCCCCATTTTCTTTTCCAACAGAGTCGTTCCCTACTAAGACGTGTGTCGGCCTGGCGACCCAGTTCCCAATTGAAGGAAAATTTTGGGGAGGCTAATTATTCAGTCTTACTGTTTTGAGCTTCACATCTGAGAGGTTTTTTTTTTTTTTCAGAGACAAATCCTGGAGGAATAAAAGAAAAGGAGTAGGCCTTGATTGGCAACCGTACACCCACACCTTTTATTTGCCAAGGAACTGAGCGTGCTTGCAGACATCCACCACCCTGACATCAGAGAGAGCG
Source organism: Brachyrhaphis roseni (assembly GCA_903066815.1). Lineage (NCBI taxonomy): Eukaryota > Metazoa > Chordata > Actinopteri > Cyprinodontiformes > Poeciliidae > Brachyrhaphis > Brachyrhaphis roseni. The sequence continues at coordinate 23,356 of CAEFZY010071293.1, forward strand.
ACCCCCAAAAAAACAAGGCAGAAGGGAAAAAAAGCATCAAGCACAAAAAAGCGTGAAAAGGGGGAGGAGAAGCAGGAGGATGGGGTGGGAGGATTGAGAGGATGGAGGGAGGGCAACTTGTTGACACAGAAATGGAGATAGTGAGTCATTTTATTATTGGAAGACTGGGATTTATATTGAGTGATCATAAAATAAAGGATGAAGTCTAACCTGTGCTTCCTTGTTTTACATTTTATCTCACCTTTGTGGATGAAAAATACACTTAATAAAAACCTCACGTGATTAATTCATGTATTACACATGCATAAGATACATTACCGTACCATAAATATTTCTCTTTGAAAAAGTTCCGCAATCAAAAAAAACAACTCATTTTCTTGAACTCTCTTTTATTCACATCCCGTCTGTAAAACTCAGCCCTAATTGACCTGTCTTGGAGGAAGACTTGTTAATCTTTAACTCCAGTCAGTCGAGTCCTGTTTACCAATTTATGACAGAAGCCACAATTTTAAATGCTTTCTAACAAAACACACATGGAAATAAATTACCACGATCACCTAGGATGTCAAATTAAAGAGACAGCGAGTCTGCTCTCTGGCACTTTTTTAATCTGGTTTATATTTCAACAAGGTATCCTAGTTGGTTTGGTTGAGTGTATTTTGCAGTGCAAAATATTTGCTTATTTAATGATTCCACTGAAACAATTGGCCAAACTTCACTCTGCCTAAGAGCTGAGGAGTAGATATGTCACTAAAATCTCAATAAAACACATTAAAATTTGTAGCTTTAGATTGACAAACTTTGGAGAGGTCGAATACTTCGAAAGGACACTGTACTTTTCAAAAATGCTACTTTTTAAAATTTGGCAAAGAATAAAGTATACAGAACATTCTGATGCCTGCTGCCATCATTAAATGATCGTCGCTCAGCTCACTCTAAAAGATGAAGAGTGGACACTTTAGCCTTAGCGGTTTCAATCCTGGCAGAAATAATCAGGGAGGTGAAGCGGACAGCAGTCACATAACAACTGCGATGCACTTCAGCAAAACACCAACGCTGCCACTGATTTGAGGTGATTCACCAGAACAAGGCTGGTTGTAATTGGGCCGTGAGCTGAATGGAAGTTCAGTTTACAATTTGTTAAACAATAGCATTCAAGTGAAATATTAATACTACTGGGAGTTCCGTTTAAGTTATCAATTATAAAGATTATTAAATATTTTTTAAGCGGCAGTATGCAGATATTACAGCCTCACTCAGCACGTAAAGAGGAACAATTTTATTCAGTTGAACCAAATCTGAAGTGAGACAATCGGCATTTTATTGAGATGGACATGAATTGGGCTTTATGTTATGACACTGGTCATAACTTGTACAGTAATTGGAGGCTTTCCTTGTGTCTGGTGAAAGTATCTTGCTGCAGAGACATGATAACCAGATAACAAAGTAAGACATAATGCCAAAACTACCTATTTGATTTACTTGACTCTTATTAAAGAGCTGTCCTGGAAAGCAGGATTAGTAGATTAGCCAGCGATGTTGAGCTGAAATGCTAAATTTAACAACCAAACAACATCTTTTAAAGATTTAATCTATTCCCAAAGCCGCTGATTCTTGACTTTACAAAGATAAAAAAAAAAAACTTTTCTCTCTCCACATGTTGAGATGAAAGGGAATATACAATGGACTCGATTTAACTTGAATTGTGTTAATGAAGTGACTTGTTCATGATTACTGGACAACTGAACAAATAAATACCTTGATAGAGGAAATCAGTGCAGTTCTGCATAAACCACAGCATAGACAAAACCTAGCCCCCTACTCTCAGCTGCAAGCATATGATGCTTTTTCATTTTATGGGGCTCCCAACTCCCCTTTTAACGCACATGCATAAAAGCAATCGAAAAAAAGCTATATTTTATTAAATCGTGCTTGCGTTTCCGCCGTCTCAAATTGCTTCTTGGTCAGCTGCCCATACGACCCACATCAGAAACTGCCCTGTAGTAGATTAAAGAGGTTTCTTTCTTTAGCATTTTAGCATAACTTGCTGTAGGTTAAGAAAAGGAGAGCAAAGATTTGGAATAGATTTGTTTGCAGTTTGAAGGAATATCAAGCCTTAATAGCTTTTCCAAATAAAATGTTGCCTTAACATAGAATAATAGAATCATAGAATGAAGCCCCTTGACCACCACTGCCACCACCAACAGGTTGCTGTGCACTTCTCATCTGTTTACTTATAAGCAACACACATTGAGCTGTTCATAAATATTTCCAGTCATAAAAAACAGAAAAAATAAGGATATGGAAACAAAGCAGATAATAACAGATAATAACACTATTAACCTGCTGACATCAGCTTGTTAAAGTATCAGTGATCCTTTGAAAATCTGAATGATACATACATTTACTTAAAACTAATACTGAACTTACTTGTTGTTTATCCAACATTGTTGTTTAAGTCTATTCAATAAAATTTACAAAAAAAAACAAAAGGTAACATTTTTATAGCTGTAGGAATAAATATGCCATATTATTATAGCAGCAGGTAAAATTTTCATTGTCTTTAATAAAAGTAATTGGACCATGGCATATACATTTTTTTGTACTTATTGTTTGAATGTGATGATACTATGGTATTTTTGCTTGTGGTCATCAAATTTGAGAATCTTACTACTCCATCCCTAGTGAGAACCAAAGAGCTAAAAGGGAAGTGAAGACCTGTGGCAGGAAGGACAAAAGTCAGATTAGATGACAGTCATAAGTTTTGTCACAAGTTATAACTGTTAAATAAAGCTCAGACTTCTCACATCTGCCGCTAATTTTGTTAAATTTCTAAGAAGTTGGGCAAACTGAAATGTGTCATTTTTACTTCTGTATTCATTACAAGCTCAAAGAAACAAATCTCATTTTTATTCTTCATTTATTCTCTTTCCGAAGCATGCTTAAATGAATTCAGAAAAAGATTTTTAGTCATGATTGAAGACGACGCAACTGTGTTAAATACCTGTCTCTAATGAATTAATTACCTCATCTGCAAGGAGAAAAAAAACACGTCCTTGTGTGTTCACATTTGCTGTCGTCTAATTTCTTCTTAAATCTGAAGAAAAAAAGGCACAAATGTTTTGAGCGCAGCAGAGGCGTAGATTGTCAAAGCCAAGCTTTTTTTGTAATATAAGCTCTCTCAGGTGCATATAATTAGAGCAAATCAAACAGGAGCATTTATCTGGAGCAGAAGTTACGCCCTCTCTGTGAGAAAGCACTTGACTGTTCCTTGTGTCAGGATTTGATGCTGCTACTGCAAACACTGAGAAGAACCCTTAATAAAACTTTAAGCCTGCTCAGTGTAGAAAATGTAAATCCAGAATCAGTCGGGCAGAGCTGCAAAAATAAACAGGAAATTATGTACGGCGCTTTAATAACTGAGCTTCCTCTGCCGGCAGATCCATGACAGTAATAACCTCAATCTAACCTGTATTTCTGAAGCAGGCGGCTGCCGGTGGAGAGGGTTTGTCTCCACAGGCCAGATTATGAGTTCACAGCCAGACATGGACAGATGGAGGCAGAGGTTAGTCCTCCCTCCTGTGCTCTGCCACACACACACACACACACACCCCCACACACATATTTGGCAAGCACTTTTTCACAGGACAATTACCTTACGACCTCTGCCAGCCCACACACACACTCACGCACATGCACGCCAACACACTTGGCCAATTACGAACACACTGAAGGAATGATAACAGTCACAGAGGAGCCACTCACACAACCTGTCATGGTGTGCACATACACACTCTACAACGCCTCTAGCTCTGTAAAATATGGCAAGCATCTCTGTTTCTGAAGGGCACAGCGCCCATCTGTAGCTCTAGCACAGAGAAGACAACCAGACTGTCAGAGTATCCCTGTGTTCTGTATTTATTAGATTTTTTTTTTTACCTTATTTAAACCCTTGCAAAAAAAAAAGAAGAAACTCTTTCTTTGTGCTGGCTGATGAGGTCTAATTATTGTGCTGATAAAGCAAAGTTGCATTTTTATTCCCTCCTAGCATTTCTCAATTAGCGCTCCCATTTATGGTAACTGTGATGACAAGAAAAATACGCAGAATGAGGCTGATGATTTTATAGTCAACTACTTTGCGAGTCTGTATTATAAATATAATTGGTGCCTGGCTTATTCAACTTCAGATTAACTTCAATACACACAGAGGCTCTCAAAAGCTGGACGGACTCTGTTTAGAGTGCCAGGTTTTGTGATGTAAAAAAATGTTGCAATAAATTATTTTTAAAAATTGCTGATATAATATCACAATTTGTCCTGTAAGATTTCTAAGAAAATAAAAAATAAATCTATTATGTGGGGAATGCAAACAATAAAAAGGTTCAAAAGATTGGTTGCATAAGTTTGCATGCTCTTTAGCTACTCAAAATACTCGTCTGAGGTAGTTTCTGAATTACTTTCAGCAATCAGTTTTCTTGAATTTATACCTAGCACCTAGGAGACAGAAACTAAAGATCAGACGTACCTCGTTGTTGAAGTGTTTCCGTCAGGTAAAGGATTTGAAAAGTTCCTTATTTTTAGTTATAAAACATGGCTCAATAAAGCCAGTCTTTGATAATCAGAAAAAAGGTGGGACATTATAAAATAATGAAGATTATTTATTTAGTTGTGTACTACATGTTGTTATATTTTGTCACGTTACAACCGCTGGCTCAAACTTAAAGAAGTGCAAATTCCTGAAATGGAAAGCAGATAAGGATTCATCCATCCAATGCCTATATTTGCTTATTTGTGCAGTTTCTTTTGTGTGTGAGTGGAAGAGGTGAACATCTGTGACTTTCTCCCCAAGTACCACACTCTACGTGTTCTCTAATTTAGTAACTTTTAAAGGCAAGTAGTAACTTTTAAATGACCTATTATGTAAAAACCACGTAAAACCCCCATTGAAACATATTGATGTTTATGGCTTTAACACGACAAAATATAATAAATGTCAAAACAAATACAAAATAGTAAAGCTGAATTCTTAGCTGTACGTGTGCTCCACAAAGATCTTAAAATATGTGATAGATCACACTTTAATTGGGAAACACCTGCTACACATGGCTTATTGAATGGCTCTCTAACTCTTTCTTATGTTCCTGCATTCACCTATATCACATGCTGTTTCAGAAAGGAGCACCACCAGCAGTGTTATCAAAGTCATCAGCTCTTAGTTTTCTGTGATTGAATCTCCTGAATAGGTGATATTTCACCCACACCCTTTCTCTCTCCTTCTGTTAGTTTTATTCATCCATTGTTAAAGAGCACATTTGCAGGCTTATAAAACAAACTGTCTCCTCATTTTTCAGGGATCAAGAAGATGGTTTTATAAAGATTTGTGAATTAAAAAGGAAGAATAATTTGGATTTCATAAACTGTGAACTCAGTGTTAGGGTTGCCGTGGCTGCAGAGTAGATAATGTGTTGCTCAATGACGAGGCCGCATAAACAAGAAAGTGCACCTGCAAATTTAATGACTGCTTAAATTTGGCAAACTAAAAAGCTCCTTCGATAACAAAAGACATTCCAAGGAGTAAATAAACCAAAGAAATTTACACCTGAAAATATAGCTGATTGCACCATTAAGCAGATTAAGAAACTGCTGCAAGAAAACAAGCAATATATATACAGACAGGACAATCAGTTGAAAGTTTACTAAGTTTCACCATGCAAAGTGATTATGAAGCTAAAAAAGTAAAAGAAAAATCATTAAATCTCACCATTAAAAAACTGCAATAATTTTTAGAGAATAAAATTATGCTGCACTAAAGCCTACAAAAATATTTGTAAGATTTTTACACATCTTTTCCACAAGTGGCAGTGAATGTGGAACATGAAGAATAAAGGATGAGGAAGTACGAAAGCCTTATACTCCATTTAGATCCAGAGTTGTGACTCAAGTCTAAGTGTTTAGGTAGAGTTAATTTAATGAGTCATCTGTAAGTGTTGAAGTCGCACCACAGGAAAGGAAGGAGACTGGGCAGCTGCTATAGTGACTGGGAAAAAAATAATTTGGCTTTTGCACCAAAACAGAGAGGAATGTGTCCAAGTTGTGACCTGAAAGAACTTGTGTAAGTTCCAACAAAATTGAATAATTGAAACCACATTTCTGTCTGCCAGCTGATGGATGAGAGAAGACATTCTGCAGTGAGGGATGCTGTCAGATTTTGAAAATGAAGCAGACTGAAGCTGTTAAAATGTTGGTTTTGCAAAAAGCAGACACAGAATAGAACCTTTAACAGGCTTCGTGTTATACAGTACAACCTGTAGCCTAAGGAGTCTAAAGGCAGTAAATGATTCAAGATAAAAAGTGCCCTCCACAAATATTATTGTACAATATAAGTAATGTGTGAATAAACCTTTAAATAAATCAGTCTTTTTAAGGAGTATAATCTCATATTTTTATACAGATCTTTAACAGTGTAGATTGACCTTCTTTACCATCTAAACTTGAATTCTTTCCAGTCCAGTCACATTTTACAGGTGTTTCAAGGTTGTTAATTACTGCTCTAACTAAAGAATGAGGTAGTTAATCAGAATCAAAGAATCAAAGTAGTTTATCCAGACTCTTTGTCCTTTGCCCTGCATGTTAGCTGTTTAAGTTCACATGTTAAAGTTCAAGTCTGATTTGTTTGGAAGAGTATAGAAGAGATGCCACAGCTCTTCAAAAACTCTTCAAAGAAAGATAATAAAACCAAAGTACGGATGCCTGGCCATGAAATGTGCAACATGTGTGGTCACAAAAACCTCTTGCCAAGTGTGAAATGTGCATCCATCTGTTTGACAGTTGAAGCTTGTTTTACGATGCTTCATACGTGAGAGAACAATTCAAAACACAGGAAAGAAAATCAACAATTAAATAGTAAAAAAAAAAAAAAAAAAAAAAGGCCTACAAATACGACCTTCACGGAGTGTACTTAGTTTTTTTACTCACTGCTTTTCCTCTTTGGCTTTATTTTTATTTAATACTGCCAGCATGTAATCTGTGTGTATTTGTGTACCCTTGAATTTTAAATCAGTTCAGTACCTGGTAAAACCAGAGCCTTTTTTCATTATGTCCTGATACACAAAACCTGAGGATTGAAGCCTCTGTGTGTTTACTGAATTAGTGTTTGTTTTCTACTAATAAAATCCTTCAAGTTAAGCATTGGAGATGTGTAAATTTCTAGAAAGCCATGCAAATCTCTGGAAAAATCACCGGCTTACGTCCTCATTTCATATTCGTCATTACCTAAAATTTACATTTCCACAGATTAACCAGAAAAGAAGCTAAAAATGCTACATTACAGAAGGCTAAATGGTTTGTTATTTGGTTCTACTGGACATGTTTTTGGTTGGTGTGATGTGGCGGCTGACTGCAGACAGCTGTGAGTCTGTGACTAAGACCTTATCATAGCTGACTCAGACACATTTTTCAACTATTTGTCTCAAAAGGGAGGACCGGTTTTATCAAGTGATCCTGCTTGTTATAACTATTTACAAGGTCAAAAAAATCCCCACATATTTCCACTGCCATGTGTCAGAATAAAATAAACTGGATTTGATTAACTCTTTCACCCTTTTATTTGACTTTTCAGTCTGTAAATGTGTTGATGAAAACTATGTGTGAATAGATTAGTGGAGGTTCACCTCATACCAGAAACAGTACCACTGAAAGTCTTAAACTGAATCAATAATTGATTAAACCAGCATTTTTTTGTAAGTATTTCACAAATACCTGTAAATTATTTGCAGGATAATTAGAGGTGCACCAATAATCAATCAGAGAAAAGAATTGGTCAATTTCTCTTGATTGAGAGATCAAATCCTGTGTTTATTTTTTATCCTATTCATTTATTGTACTACAGATAAGAATCTCACCATGTTCAGGCTGACAACACTTCATTTAACAGCAGTTACTTTGGTGCACTTTTCATAAACTTTCATAAGTTCATAAAAATCAAATACAGAAACCAAAGAAACTATTGTTCAAATCGAAGATCCTGCTGGACACTGTTTTTCTTTTTTTGCGTGATAATCCTTGGAATAGATAAATCAAACTAGCTGGAAATTTGAAAGTCTTTATATTGGTCTCTATTTGTTTCTTTTGTTCTCTGTAGGGTGCTCATTTTAACTGTTTTTTCCTATGGCAAATTAAAAGCAGATTTGAAAAAGTCTCCAAAAATACAATATTTTTAACTGTGGTCAGTTTCAAAGAACTTTAGTTATGATTCTTCAACAAGTTCCTGAAATTACTGAATAACAAAACCTACAAAAATAACATCTTTGATACTATTTTGGCTGGAAATACAAGAAGTGTCGGGAAGAAAAGTTAAAAGTAGTGAATTGAAATCAGTCTTCAGTTCTGTGTTCAAAAACCTCACTGCAGAGCAAGCTTAAAGCGGAAATCCAGATCCTGTGAACGAATGTTAGTTAGTATCGGTGTCTCTTTCCTGCAAAAAGCAGCTAAGGCTTGTTTGAAAAGTCCTTCAGATTCTACAGCAGCCATTCACTCCTCACACTGAGCGTAATTTAAGGTTGATATAGAAAGATTTACTCGGTTCAAGTCAGCTAAAAAACCACCGATGTTCATTTGGATGTTTTCTAAAAAATATGAACACTACTCAGTAAAGAGCTAATTCCCATAAATGTGTAAAACCCTCATTATGATGCACAATGCAGACTCTTCTTATTGTAAGCATAACCCTCAAACACCAACGGTACAGAAATGACAAAAAAAGAGAAAAAATATTTCCTTATTGTGAGCTGACAAAATTGAGCCAAGTTCTCATTTGAGATGGAATTACTAAATTTGTAAATGTGAATGCACATTTACTATTATAAAGTATAAAAATGTGAAACAATTTCTTTGACTATATCAATAGCATTAGCTTAAGTAAACCACAGATCCCTATACCGTTGCCAATAGTCTGTACAATATTTAATGTAATCAGTTCTGATATGCTGTCAGAAGAAAAAAAGAGATCATTTAATTTGGTTATTTTCACTTTATAAAGACAAAAGATTCTTTTGTTTCTTTCTCCTTTAATTTACACCAGGAACAGACTGTCTTCAATGCACAAAGGCTGCACTGCATGACGAGTTAATTCATTTGAACTATGATTATTAATCTCCACATGTAAGGCACATTAGGGTGGCATGGTTTTACATGACTTTTATTAAACAGAGAAATATTTTACAAACATTTCTAGGGATACATCACTAGAAGGAAGGACAAACTATTCCTTCTATGACATTTATGCACTCTTTTTTTTCCAAGACCAAGTTAAGTAAATCACTTTGTTCTAATTTTCCCTTCTTATGAAAAGTACTGGCTGCTTTCAGAAGACGGTAAAGATTTCCCACAATTTCCCTGTACTAACAACGCTGGTCTTTGAGAATCCAACACTTCCGGCACAAAATATAAGCACATGAAAGGGCAAACGACAAAGAGATTTTCTTATCAGCAGAGTCTTAGAAGCAGATCTCTCCTTGTGTGAGCTTTAAGTAACCTTTAGTGCCTTGGTAGTGTTATTTATTACTTTATTGATTGTTAGATTCTATAAAAGCATATCAACATCACAGGTCTGGCATAAAAACCACTGGCGAGCCGCCATGCATTGCAATGGGTTATTCAAATTATATTACTGAATTAACCTGTGTGTTTATGCAATCATTACGGAATAGAAACAAGCTAATAAGCATTCAAGATGCCAAGATAATTAAATTGTTTGTATACTAAGTTTTGAAGATACTGTGAAGCAGTTCTGTTTGAAGCTGTAAAGAGATCCAATTATCCTGCAGTGTGACTTTTGTCCAATCATTTATATTATTATTGTTGTTCAGCTCTCTAATGCAAAAATGCAATGAACAACTTTCACACAATTGTGGTACTAAAGGATAAATAAGAATCATTTTATCTTTACCGACACATTAAAATGAGAAGTCTGTTTTTGTTCGTGTCATGATGCACAACACTGTTACTGCATGTGGATGCAAATTTACTAGACGTTAATTGATACCTTTTTTAGATTACTATAAGCCTATCCATTTTCTATGCTAGTTTATGCATGTGTGTCCACAACAGCCTGCACATTTGGGTGAGTGTGTGTGTATGTGCATTCATATTTATGTCCCCCTGTCCAAAATATGTCACTTTCTCTCCGGCTGTGCTGGCAACACGCTGATGACTCAGCCCATTCAACACATTAATCCTGTTTCTTTGCAAACTGTACTCAGCCCACGCTGAGTTTTTAATATGCTGCATATATTTCAGACCATCTGATTTCAGGAAAGCATGTCCATGTGAGTTGAACTTGATGTCTTAAGGTTTTTTCATTAGGAGCCATTACAGTGCTGCGGTGGCAAGAGCTGAGAAAACAAAAAAACCAACAAAAAAAAAACAAAGAGGTAATACTGGGTCAAAGTTGCGCATACTGTTAAATCTATCTCAGAGTCATGATCTCTTAATTTGTATCGATATTTACACAACTGCATCAAATACAACACATACTAGGCATTTGGATAAACTTTTGTAATCTGACTTTAATACAAATGAATACAAAGAAATTTGAAAATGAACCACTGAAAAACGGGAAGTTAGAAAAACAGACAGAAAACACAGCGAGTTTCTAGTCATGGACACCAGTGATAAAATTAGAGCAAAGGGAAGTGGCTGAAAGAATTAGCATGCTTTACTGTGTAAACATTACTTTTTTATATAACTTACCATAAAAAAAAATTTCATAACATCTTTAACAGTCATTATTTCTGCTATTCAATTGGCCTAACAGACAATTTAAAAACTGATTTCAAAGTCATACCACCACTCATAAATAATAATATCACACTTTATTTATACTCTTCAGTAGGAATCCAGAGGTGTTAATGTGAATTAAAAAAATATCTCACAGACTAACGCAGGGGTGGCGAACTCCAGGCCTGGAAAGCCGCAGCCCTGCAACTTTTAGATGTGTTTCTACTTCAACACACCTGAGTCATATAATGAGGTCATTAGCAGAACT
>CAEFZY010071296.1:0-43399 GCA_903066815.1 Brachyrhaphis roseni
TATATATGTATGTATGTTTTGTTCTTTGTTTTTGTTTTTTTTTAACAGCAGAAGCAAAAAAATTAATGATGCTAATAAACTTCCTTATAGTAACTGCCCGAGAACTAAATTGTTATTCTGCCTACTAGATATAAAGTCAACACTGCTATATTAATAAGTTTGAGGAATGCAGTAAAGTTCTAACCAAATCCTATTGTATTTGTTTAATTTACGATTTCATTAATATCTCCCGATAGGCGGAGTGTTCCTTGAATGTAACATTAAAGTATGAGGAGAAAGCAACAAAATCGGATCAGTGCGCCGACGTATAGGAGCTGGCTGGGGTAAAGCGTGTGCCGCATAGGGACTATATTTCCAGGTGGAGTGAGACGTTGAATTGAATCAACGTAGACGCACTTGTTTGAAAAAGGCTATCCGCGTTAACACACACATATCCCTGTGTCAAACCTCTGAGTTGGGCTACCCAAGCAGCGCATTGCTTGTCATTGATACATTCATTTATTGCTGCTGGCAGCAGAGCCATGCACCGACCCGGCGGAGTTAAAGCCGGGGACAGGACCAAACATGACGGGACCAAACATGACGGGAGGAGCTGAGCGCTGACCACACGTCTTTACATCACCCACAGCCTCACTTATTCCAAGACAAGCTGAGCTCATGAAGCGGAGAGGATTACCGCCATGGATAAAAGTTCAAAGCGTGGGGAAAAAATAAACAAACAAACAAACAAAAAAGACTCTTTTACAGCGGGATTGAAGGTCACAGTGCGTGATTGCGTCATTTCTAACGAATTCCACAGTCCCAGAGTTTCATCTGATTTTGTTGTAATATTTTCTCCTGTTAGGCCTGCTCCTTTTAACCTGGATTGGTAAATAAAAACATGTCTGCCTTCTTGGATTCTCTAATAAAATAACTATTTTTACTCTGTAGATTAATTTAAAATAGACAATTTTCTTATATATTTATATATGTATATATATGCATCAGTACACTGTTTCAAAACTGAAAAGAAGACTCATGAATTTTTTAAAACTGTCTTTTCCACAGGCCTTGATTTCCAAACAGCCTGGAACAGGCCTAACACAAGATAAGACATTTTAATTGTTTTTAATTGATCTTGGTTTGATGAATAACATGGACATGGAAACATATGTAGTTATAATCTGGGTGATTTGATCAGAGTTGATCCAAAATATCTCAAGAAATTATGCTGGAGAGAGATTTTAATGCACATAAAAATTAAAATAAAATTACTAATGACTTGAAATGTGTTTTGCTTACAAACTGATGAATTCTGCTTAAAAATTCAAATGATTTTAATCAGGATGGAGTTCTGTCACAGTTCTAACGATCTTAAAAACTGTGTATGTTTTGTTTTTGTTCCACATTCATTGCACATATTGTCAATAAACTGAAAAGGTCAGTTTTTGCAGTTTGCTGTGCAGATTCAATGAATAATAATTTACTGATAGAAAAGCTAGCTTTGCTTAAAACAACTTTTTTTGTGGATGTTTAATGAATACAAATACTTATCTGCAAAGTAAAACTTATAACAACTCACCAAACAAATGATTAAAGTCCCCAAATGACAGACATATTTTGTTAGAATCATTCTTCTTCTTTGATTAACATTTATATCTACTGATAATATTCATAGCTGAGTTATTGATTAGCTGCTTTTACTTGAGAAAAAAATTAAACCCAACCTACACTCAGGATCCAGGAAGTACTTTAGTCACAAGTTGCTCAGTTAAAACTTTTAGAAATAAAATCCTCTGACAATTCTCAGCAAGCATAATAAGCTACTTTATTTTATCCTCAAGATTATTTTTTGTAGGGAGTGACTTATTGTTCTAATTAATATTTTTTAAACAATATAAACTATAAAATGAAAAAATTTTCTTAGCAAGAAAAAAATTTATATATCAGAAAAAAGATCAGTTAAACTAAAATAGTAAATAAAACAGTAGTTGATTTGCAGACAAAAGCTGTCAAAAATTCAAATATTTAAAAATAGTGTATGCCACTATGAGTGTTGTGGAGAGAGAGAGCGAGAGGGAGAGAGAGAGAGAAGGAAAAAAAGGATGTGATGTTTACAGTAAGTTGTGTTTAGAGGTCATTCAGACTTTGAAGCTCAAAGTCCATTTGAAATTTATTACAATCATATTGCTCTTATTTTCTTTAAAACCCCTGAGAGAATTTCACAGATTTGCAGTTGAGGTTTTATGTTTTACCCAATTCCTAACATTTGTGGACTGCACAGTTGGTAGCACTGTTGCCTTGCAGCAAGAAGGTCTTGGGTTAGATTCCCAGACTGTATGTTCTCCCTGTGCGTGTGTGGGTTCTCTCACAAAAACATGACTGTTAGATTCATGTTTTCATGCACATGTGTGTGTGCATGGTTGTTTGTCCTGTCTGTATTGCCCTGAGATGGGCTGGCGTCCTGTCCATGGTGACCCCGCCTCCCGCCTGGAACGTTAGTTGGAGATAGGAACCAGCACCCCTCCCAATCCCACCAAGGACATGGGTGTATAATAATGGCTGCTAACATTTGCCTGACTTATAAGCCTTAGGAAATTTGAAAGAAGGAAAAATTAGCTGATTGGTCAAAGAAGTGGTGAATTTGTCCTCCAGCAGCATAGAGGACTGCTGCCTTGAGGACAAGGCATTAAGAGATAAAATTCTCTCTTCTTTTTTAATCTGTGGCATTTCTAACAATGTCCAGGACAACTGCCCATGTTGTATAAAAAAGAACACCTCTAACTGCCTCCAGTGATCTGACCCCAACAGGGAATGTAAGGAAATCTTTGACGATAACTCCATGGGCACCTTTACATGTCTTTGAAGGAAAAATCTGAAATATATTTTGGGTTCATACACAGTCCAGTTAACTGTGCAAATTTCTCCTTAACAAAATAAATATTCTTCCATAACCTGTTATCAACTGAAGGATGGAGCTTACAAGGTGCATTTTAGGAGTAGGTGACTAAAATATACTTTCACTTAGGCTGCAATGGGTTCTATCATACTGACAGATTATGAGAAACAAGCAGTTCAGTCTTTTAACCACTGTCATTCATGAGATACATCACAACCACTTGCACGATAAAACCACTGAAATCCCCTCTCACACACACACCTGTCTGCAAAGGATCAATAGCATAAAATACTCTGATCCTCAGGCAGCTCTGGATGGCAGCTTGCAAACCAAGTATCATTCCGAATGGATTCAGCCTCTGGGAGGAAAATGAGTCACCATAGCAACATAGTGGAGCTTATCTGAGACATTCACACAGTGCAGCACACAAACATGATATGGGCTCATATCAAGATTGTATGTGGAGTTTATTCCTTCAGTTCATGGTGGACCTGTGGACTGAAGGTCACAGTGAGAAAGGAAATGCAGAAAAACATGATTATAATAATATCTATAATTTCCCTGAGGGAAAATCTCAAAGGGAAGTTTCTATCTAGCTATCTGCAGTTTACAGTTAGCAAGACAGTGAACAAACTGCAGGTCAGGAAGCATCCAGGAGGTACAAATAAAAAAAAGTTGCTTTATTATTATTTATTATGTGACGACATGACAAGTATTTCTGGGTCACAAGAAATATCTTCTCCTCTATCAGTAGACTAGGCTCTGCCGTCACCCACTTCCTCCACTCCAGTTACACAATTTGGAAAAGTTCTATTTAATATCTAAATCGTTGGTGCCTCAAAGTGGCATCACTGCGGTTCAAACAAAATGGGAACAACACCTGAATGCTAAAGTTAGTAGAGAACTTACTGGCTCTAAAGAAACTGGAATAGTTCTGTCTAACGGCCGAATCCTACAGCACACACTGAATCACTTCATTCCCTCTCTCCAGTCTCTGCTACAGTAAGTGGAGCATAAATCCTAGAAAATCAAACGTTTAGTCCTATGCAGTCCTTATATATTACACTCTACACAGCATGAATTCTGATTGGCTGAAATTTATTAAGAAATTACAAAAGTATTACTTCACTACAAAATTGTGAAATGATTAAACAATTAAAGAAGTGTGTGTGACAATCAAAATGGCATTAAGTTAATATCTTTAACAGCTTTATTTCAGTGTCCTGCTATGAGCAGAATAATTCAAGTTAGCACTCTGGAGTTTGGTTGCTGTTATCCTGTCCCCTGGAGTCACCAAGACCCCACCACAAAAAGGCATCCCCTCAGTATGATGCTTCCACCAACATGCTTGAGAGTTGAGGTTTGGGTTTATGTGACCAGGCATTTGTGGCTCTCTTTGTAGAATGCATTTTGAGAAAAAAATCAAGTTGCTTCTATCATAAAGTCAGATTGGTGCAGTGCATTAGAATGGTGACCCTCAGCAGCTTCACCTTAAAGGATCTTTTCCACTGAAGGGACATTTTCAGGAAATTGGTTACTTTTTCTTTCCTCTGTGTCTGAACTCCAAGAACCAAGATCAATAGCTATTTTACATTAAAAACTTTATTCAACTAAGAACACATTGTATGTAGGAATGGTGTTACTGTTGATAATTGTAATAAACATATTTTATCTTCCCTGTAAGGCTGGATATAAAATGGGGTTTTGATAACAGTCTTAACTGGACAATAAGAAATGAGAATATTCTGGATAATAATTATGATGCACTTTACCTCAGCCCACCTTGAAAAATCTCAAGAAATTTCAGAAATATATCACGACCACAGAATAGATCGGTGTTTTTCAAAGCGGGGGCCGCGCTTGAAGCTTGAAGACTTGAGTCCCCCTTGTTTGGTCAAATTCTACAACGCTTACATACAATGACCATTTTCAGAAAAGAGCCAGTTTAACTGCTCAGCAACTTTTCACAGAATACAAAATGTTCAAAATGTATAAATTTTCATTTGAGTCGATAAACAATGAAAAACTAATTGTTGTGTCAGCTGTATTCCATTATTATTGTCTAAACCCGTCAAACTGTACGGTGTTCTGTGCATCTGGCTTGTGGGGAAAAATATAAAAAGTCCTATAAGTTTTGCATTTGAGAAATGGAGAAAAAACCCACTAACGACCTGTGCCATCAGAGAGGCATGGTGGGTCCATCTAGAGCAGGGGTGTCAAACTCCAGTCCTCAAGGGCCGGTGTCCTGCAGTTTTTAGATGTGCCACAGGTACAAAACCGCTGGAATGAAATGGCTTAATTACCTCCTCCTTGTGTAGATCAGTTCTCCAGAGCCTTAATGACCTAATTATTCCATTCAGGTGTGGTGCAGCAGAGGCACATCTAAAAGTTGCAGGACTCCAGCCCTCGAGGACTGGAGTTTGACACCCCTGCCTTAGAGAATACAACTTTTACCTTTTTATTGACTGAGAAGGTCCTCACCGGGTACTCTGACTTCCTCCACAATCCTAAAACATGACTGATAGGTTAACTGGTCTCTAAATTGTCCTTATCTGTGTGTGGGGGTGGGTGGGTGTGTGTGGACGGTTGTTTGTTCTGTGTCTGTGTTGCCCACTGACTAGAGCTAAAGTGCAATCCTTATCATTCCTGCAGACAAATACAAGTCTTCCCACCCAAGTGCAGTCCAAGTGGCTTGTAGCAAAAGTAATAGTAAAAAAAAGAAAAAAAAAACGCCTCTCAGACTCCATTATTTTCCTGGCTGTCGTCCAGAATGTGGATATGTTTCAGCGTTTAGCGAGGGGAGATAAAACAAGCCCACACCAAACCCTTTCTGTCAAATTTCCAAACGTGCTGGATGATGATAGCTGCAGGTGGGGAACGCGGCTCTCTGGAAATCTCTCCGTTTAATTTCCCAGGCTACCCGCCTGCCTGCGCGCCGTCCTCAGAGGATATGTTAAATGTGCTTGGCCTGGGGATGTTTGATTTCTCTCTGCTGTACTCTCTTCCATCTGACAGATTGGAATAATAAGGGGAGCTAATTGGAGAGGTTGCTCGTATGCTGATTAGATGTAATTTTTTAAAAAGAAGCATCATCCTCCTACTCTTCTCAGCATTAGTCTCAGCTTCAGGTTAAAGCGTGCAGTTTCTTAGGTTTTTGAAAATTTGTAAAAGAAAAAAAAAAAGAAAGAAAGAAAGCAGATAAACTGCAACAAAAATTTATTTTTTTCTCTTTCTATAATATGTGTTTGTGCAGCATGTGTGCTCTCCCATTTATCCAGAATCTGTTTAGTTTTCTGTAGCCAGCTAATGCAGCATATTGGGACACATTTCCAGTTTCTACTGCTAAGCATCATGTCGCCTCTTAATCGGGAGGAAAATCAATGCCTAATAACCTACGAAAATGTAAACTGCTGTTTTACACTGCCAGAGGCCTCGTCTGCCTGCCTAGAGTATTAGATTATAAATATGCCTGCATTAGCGTCAGAAAAAAAATCACTAACAGGCTGAAGTTTCAAGTACTGACAATCAAGCTGCAAGGAATTAAGAAACACTTATTTTCCACTTTAATATTGGAGTTTGTTCATCCATCTTGTATCAACATACTAAAAATCTGACAAAATTCATTCAAAAATTGAATGACTGGAAATTGGAAAATGCTTGCTTTTCTTTTCAGAATACAAGTCATACTCAAGTAGCATTAGTGAACAATCATATTCTCTGTGGACGTTTGGAAGAAGTTTTAACATTAGCTAATTTTAGCAAAAGTCAAGTGTTTGAAGCAAAACACAGCTAATCCAGAATATATCTAAAAGAAAACTTTTTTTTTTTCCTCAGCCTGGAGTTCAGGTTCAGGTTTCGTGATAGAGGGAAACCTTAGACAGGAAACAGGAATGCTAATAAGAGTTTCAATAAATTGGCTATCTTAATTTTTTGCAGTTCTTCAACCAAAGTTTGTCATGGAACGGAATGACTTTAGAATTGTTGAGAGCAGTTTGGATATATTTTGGAAATTTCAAGGTAAGTATCTATATTATAAGGAGATTGTCCTTTTATGCTAATTGTGCTTACTGCTAACACAGTTAGCACAATAAAAAAACTATTTTTAATGATTATAATTTGCTCTCAAATTATAATTATTTTGCACATTTGGGAGAAAATTACCAAATTTTCTTTCTTTCTTTCCTATTGTTTCTGTTTATTATGCTAATATGTTACTAAAGCACATATTGTAGACACCTATAAACTTGTCCAAATTCTGACCTGGGTTTTAACAAAGTAACTTAAATGAAAGACCACAAAAACACCTAAAGGTCAAAAGTTTGATATGTCAGACTTAAATAATAAAAAAGTATCTGTTGCTACCAGGGATATTTGCCTTATATTTACTTGTGATCAGGCAAATACCAACATATACAGCATTTAACATTTCTAACATTCATAGAATGTTGTTAAGGATCTCTGACGTACTTAACAGTGTGACTTCACCTCCGATACCAGTTAATGATTACGCAAAACACTTGCACTTGAAAAAAAAGTGCCAGTCTGAAAATGCCAACAATGAATTTGCGACTCAAATTCCACCAATGCGGTTCCTCCAGCAGCTTCTAAGTTTTTAATGAGCAAATGTTTATGTATAGATTTATGCATGTCTGTGTCTCCATATTAGCTCATCGGTGATGCTGAGCAGTTAAAGGTCTGGATGTAATCAGGCTCGGATGAATGCGGTGGCTTAGTAGGCAGCCTGGATAGGAGTTTTATAACGGCCTCCATCAACCCGCCTTGCCACTCATCACATATGGCATGTTAGAAATAATCTGCAACACTCCTGAAGCTAAACTTCAAAATTTGGGATGAGACTTGTACTCATTTTTGTGTTGTTATAGCAGCTATGGAAGTATTCTCCGCTTTGCTCCAGTCATGCCAGCTTGCATGTACATCTGCATTTTAACCCAAATGTGTATCCTGTGTGTTGCATCATCCACCTCCCAAAGTTTCATCTTAATATTTTAAATAAAATGCCAGGCTTTGACAACTTTGACAGCTTTTTGGAAAAATCAATTCTCAGGCTGTACTGAATCAGAGCCTTGGGGTGAAACTGAGAAGAAGGCCGGGTGATATTGTTGAAAGGAAAACAAGCAAGGCGACAAAGACCGGAGAACAGATGAGTTAGAGAATGAAAGAAAGATTATGATTTATGTAACCAGACAGTAGCCAGGTGATTGATGCAAGCGAAAGAAGGTGGATATTTTATTTAAAATTGAAAATGTGATGGCCTGCACTGTCCATTATTGTTATTGTGAGCAGAATAGTTTGAGTCATTGTGCTGACATTTTTGTTCATAGAATGTTAAGGATCTCTGACGTATGACAGATGGTACTATATGTAGCAGTCAGTTAGCTACATTAATGCCATTATTGTTGATATATTCATCCTGAAGTCCTATTGACATTTGATTATACTGCGAGATAATTCAACAGATTAATTAATACACCTCTACTAGAGTGTGCTGATCGATTGGGCACAGATCATAATCGGCCAATTTCCGTGAAAAAGTTTAGGATCTCTTGATGCTGATCACCAAAACCAATTACATGCATCTCACTTTGCAGCCTGCGAGTGCAACTTATTTCCTCTTTCCTTCACACTGCGCAAGCGCGCGGCAACAAATCTTAAGCAACGTAGTGAGGAACTTCAACGCTCAGAGTGAATGGGGACATTTACGTGTTGCGACAGAAAATTATCTCGGGGGTGAAGCACGTCAAAATGCATCAACACAATGAATCTAATACAGCATTCAAAAAACACTTGACAGAGTTTGGCTACTTCGAGGCACAATGGAAGAAGAAAGACATCCGGAGCGGCCAGACAGCAGGTAAAGCAGCGCAGAACTACCAACACTCACCCGGATTAGCATGACAGTCAGAAAGCTAAACAAATAAACCGAAAATAATTTAAGTCAACGAGCTAGCGCTGGAAAACGCTGGTTCTGCTCCCGCTTTTGGACCTCCGCTACATGCTACTTTCAGCTAGCTATGCTCTCAGGAAGTTTGGATTTTGTAACTTGGGATTGTTTATTTTGATGCAACTTGAATTTGACTTTAAATGGATGTTTTCTTTTTTACTTGACATTATTTGATATAGGAAGTGTAGTGATATTTATTTGACTCATATATAATTTATGGAACTGAGAGCCTTACTGTTAAATATTATTTTACTGATTGCAGGTTTTTCAATTGTCCTTTTGACTGAATAGGTGCTGCATTTTGCCTGCAAGTATTTTGCATGTTTTATGTCTAAATTAGGTGAATTTATTGCCAGATCATTTTTCCATTTTGCCAGATCAGATAGTAGCATTTATACCTACAGCAAAAAATTAACAGCCAATCCAGGTGATTGGCAGTGATCACTGATTAGCAATATTTGGCCCTCATGGGTGATCGGAATCAGAATCTGAAGCAAAAAACCTAATCAGAGCATCCCTAACCTCTACGTAAAAAAAAAAATAAAAAATCATTCCAGTAACTGGTTATTTCTATTCCCAAATTATTTCAAAAGGCACAATCTCCCCTTCCACATGAAATGTTGATTAAACCTGGGATATAATTACACTTACTTACTATAGTTTGCTCCTTACATGTAAGGAGCAAACAAATGGTGGTAAACAGTTTATTTACCCTATGACATCAGTCATGCTAAAGTGCTGTGAGGAGATCCACAGCCTTCCCGACTTAAACTGGCAGTCAAGAGTGTGCACACGATTCTGAAATTGAGAAATTATATACGCTCATTTATAAGTCTGCGCGTCCACATTAGAGTGGATGATTTTTCCATTTTTCTTTAAGGTGTTTTCGCTAGATTCGCATAACTTTCTGCGCACAGACGTAAACGAGCTTCTGTCCTTCTGTCAATCAAGCGGTTGATTAGATCGAAGTGTCAGAGCCTAAACAGATTACGCCGGCGAGAGGCAGGCAAGAAAGAAAAAACTGTTGCTTTTAACTTCATTTCCCCAAACAGACTCCTCTCACTCTCAATATCTCCTCAAGTGTTCACATAAAAGTAATTACCGGCCCTGTTTTATGGGATCAATCTTCAAATCAGTATTTTTCTCTCTATGGCATACCTTCAGAAAAATCTGAAACTAAATAGAGATTTTATAGAATGCTTTTAAAAAGGAGTCACCCCTTTGGATGTTTTACCCATTTCTTGCTTTTACAAATCAATCATAATCAACAAAATTTGCCCTTTTCTGACATTAAGACTTTACACACATGCACACACACACACAAACAATGTTTAATGTTAATGTGAGAACTAATTTCTACAAAATAATTACATTTAGATAAAAAATGAGCCACTCACTACATACAGATGATATCCATTGAGCGACTATAGACACCACTTGACTAGACCACTGTTTAATTAGATCAGTCACATTAAACCGGGGAACATTTAAGCAATCACTTATTTATTGTTCAACATGTTCATATAGTCGTCATTACTTTGTAGAAATCAAAGTAATGACTAGTGATTTTTAAAATATTTTTTGGTCAAAAAAGCCACATTTTGTTGAACACAACCTATTTATAAAACAAATTAAGAGGTTTTTATAGATGCTGCATGTACTATAAAAATACAATAATAGTATATTCTTTCAATCATCTCTATACAGCACCTAATTATTTTTATTTTATAGTGTGGCAAAGAGAAACCAAGAATCCAATCAATAGCCTCTAAAGAGGTTCCTCAAAGTAAGCTAGCACTTCAGTATAATCCCTTCTGGCAACTAATGGAAACCAAATATAAAAATAAAAAATGCTTTTAGTTCCAGAGGGGAAAAAAAATAAAACAGAAAAAAGTCACTGATGTAATGCCGTTTATCTAGGAATAATACACTTCCAAGAAATGTTTAAACTGAAAATAGCCTTCAGCGAGCATTTTACTTCCACTTATAAAGCAATAAAGCCAATCTGCATCACTTACATGTTTTATTTATTTTCTTCCCTCATTTAAAGCACCATATGCAATTATTTTTTTCAACAATTAGGTTTTTTTGGTAGTTATATTAGCACTGGAACCTGCTAAAGACAAAGAAAATGCGTTTAAATAACTTTGCATATGGTTAATTTTTTGAATAACTTTTTGTCGTTGTTCCTCATGATGAGCAAATCTGTAACAATATTTCTGATTTCACCCCTTCAGGCTGCCTGTTGCGCACGTTAACGAAAGTGTGCATAAAACAGCCATGACTTATGTAGTCAAAGCTTCCCCGCAGTGCGCTCCTCTAATTGGCCATGTCTCTGTGAGACCAATCAAAAAGGGCAGATAATTGGAGCAGCGGGCGGCTGGATAAGAGGTCACACAGGACACACTCAGACAGACAGATTGTTCTTCTGCCCGCTGCTCTCTCTGGGTCTTTTTATGGTTTCTCGGGGTGAAATTACATCCTTCATTTGGCTGCTGCAACATCCATATGCCATGTCTCCTTTTGTCTCCAGTGTGAAGGAGCCGCAGTGACGTTCTCATGCTCTGTCTGAAGCTCATCTAGGGGGGAAAATGATGCATCTATATTTCTGCTTGCACTCTGGTGTTAATTTAATTGATACCTGAGCACCCAAATAGATTTTTTTGTTGTCTGTCAATTTGACTGATGAGGTAAACAACTAATACATTTTTTTTAACATGATAATAATACAATGGAGTATTAGGGCAATTGTAATTTTTTTTATTTTTTTTTAAATGGACATTTTTGCAGAAAAATTTCCACCTTCAGAAATTAATCTAAAAATGAATTTCTGAGATTCATTTTGAAATTAATCTCAGAAATTGACAATAGAAAACAAAAACACTTCTGAGTTTGAAAAATCAAAAATGTTCTTGAAAAAACTCAAAAACTTTGAGATTGACAGACATTTTCTATAACAAGGCATGTTTTTGATGAGGCAATAACATTTTAACATCATGTAAAGCTCAAAAAAGTTGTTTTTATATCATACTGCCCCTTTAATAGTATACACCCACACTATGGGCGAATAATGTACAGACCAATTCAATAGATTAGATTATTAAAGCATATTTATTTCAATAAGTCTATCACCTAGGGAAACCCATTGCATAGATTAAATGGACAAAGACCGATATTTCATGATAATTTTCTGATGTCAACTAATAAAAACACAACATTTAAGAGGAGAATATTACATCAAACCAATAAAAAAAACTATTTCCGAAAACAGAAATGTGGGCTTAATGAAAATTATGTTAATGAAAAGTATCAGACATACTTTTCATTCAAAACATACTTTTAGTCAGACAAACTAGACTCATTGGGATGTATATTTTAACCTACTGAATATGGTTTTATATGTTCTTCTACTGGGGACAAATTTCAGCTAATCAACGTTCCTAAATCCACATATGAGGCATTAGTATCTTAAATCCTTTCACCAGGCACCTGGTGCAATTTCACCATTACACCACACTGGCTTAACACGTACGTAATGGAGGAACTGTGTTCTTTTTCTCCAGCTATTACGCACAAACCGAACATTTCTGTCCAAATTGGATTTCTCCAGCAACACCACAAAGCTTCTGCAGGGAGAAAGCAGAGGTGTCCTTGTGATTAAAAGTATGGTTTTGGGTGTAACAGGCAAGTAAAAAAATGAGGAGTAAAATAAGGACTCTAACGATAATTGCTGTAGAGAGAGTTCACGCTGGCTTATTGTGATTAACTTTGCCCATGTCTCGCTGCTACACGACCTTCTGCAGAGACAATAAGATTAGCTACAGCAGCAGCCAGGCCGAGACGGGTCTGACCGAGCTACATCTGTTCTCCTCTTCCTGATTTAAGCTCCACACACCACAAAAAAAACCCTCAAAACTCAAAAGATACACCAGGGAAGTGTTCTGGTCAACTTTATGAACTGCTTTTATTTTCTCAAACTCTTACTGAGCTGAAAATTTAAACAGAAAGGAAACCTTCCCATATGGAATTCACCAGGCAACATATTCCTCCTTAAGCAGTTTAGTCATTTAAAAAGACCTCACCGTATTTGTGTGTTTAGTATGCTACTAGGGCCTAATGATTATATAAACTAATTCAGACCTTCCCCAACGTGCATAAATACAGTACAGGCCTTAGAGCAGAACGCAGCCCAGCCTGGCATAACCGGCATGTTGAGCACATAATCCCAACGACAACATGGCACAATGGAGAGTGGGATTAGAGGAGGGAAAGAGGGAATGACAAAAAATTAGACCAGGTTTGAGATGGAGAGAAGAAAGGAGCTGAAGAAGAGATGGGAGGAGAGTTGTTACCATGTGAACGTGAACGTTTCCAGGAAACACCAAAAGTGATAAAACAATCCTGTATTCATGAAATGTTCAATTCAAAACCAAATATGTTTAAAACAACTTCTAAATGTACAAAGGACAAACATTTATGTTATTAGTCAGTAGAGGTGTTCAATGCTTCATATTCTCATATAGATCTGATACCAAGTTAATAATGGACAAAAAAACAAACAAATCAACAAATATAGTGAATTATGAAGTCTCTTTAAAAAGAACTGTCATTCACAAAAAAAGGGCTAGCTGAGACCGAAGCATTGGACCGAAGACTCTTGTCATCCAGTTTTTAGAAAGAGTGAAAAGTGAAAAATGATAAGTCATGCAAATGGAAATTATCCTCCTGCCAAAGAATTCCTGCACTAATGTATATTTTCACATTCATTTACTGACTGTGACGTGTTGAATCCCTACCTTCTCTTACTTTCATTACACTAAAGCAACAAAGGAATGAAGTCAGACTTGCCAAATAGCTACGATGCAAGCCAACAAAATATAAAAATAAAATAACAGGCTCAGTGATCTCAGATTGACTTCACACTTTATTTTTTTCTTATATTCACATTGGGAAGTAATTCCGTCAACAGCTAAATAGCAGGAGATGAATTAAGTTTATCGTAAATCATGCTGCTTTCCCACTGAGTAAATCTCTAGTCAGAGAAAACAAGTCAAACATCTTAAGATGGAGTGTGCTTGAGTGTACATTACTTTGAGTTCCCCCACTTGTAAATGAAATTGGTTTCTTTTCCAGTCGTAAGCGCATTTGCACTGAGTACATTTCAACCTTCACTTCCCCAAGTTAAGATGCCGGAGCAGCAGCGCTTTGCATGTAAATCTCCTAAAGTTTAAGCACACAGCCTACGCTTGCTGGCTTGCTCTCTGTCTGCCCCCCCCTTTTTTTATTACACCAATACACACGCAATCTGTCTCTCTCTCTTGCTCTCTCTCTGCCCTCCACAAGAACACTCATGCACAAAGCCGCACAGCAAAACCAACTTAAACTTACTAGAACTCCATAACTTGATTTCCCGTAAATGCACCGTAGGGCGATTCTGAAGCAAGTCGCTGGCAGAGGTGCAAATTCAAGAAGAAACCCACACAGTCTGCTCTGCAGACAGCAAAACGTCTCAAATAAGGCACGCAGACACCTACACACTCAAATCAGCATTCAACTGTCTGCCAAATAACTATAAAAACTGCCTTTATCATTTAAACACCCAACATCCTACTAAAAGTGAACAGCAGACTCTGGATTTAAATGTAATTAAAAAAAAAAAAGCAAAGCAGAAGGTCTAAAGATCATAGTTAACTGTAAAGTCATTTAATATGACAAACTCTCATTTCCTGTCACCTTTGCCCTTTTTTTACTAGTTATCCCTGTTACTTAACCTCAGCTATGCATGGGGTACATTCATGCAAAACAACAGTTTATTGATTCATTTTGTGCTGAGGAAGACAATCAGGTAGAGCAGTTGGGCCATAGAAACAGAATTTCCTGGGATACATTCAGGAACATGAATTCTGATAATTGAATCTGTAGGCTGCTGCAGAAGCAAGCAAAGAAGCTACAAGTATGTTTTCCACAAACTAATTAACTCAGTAATTCTGGCATCAGCAAACAAATGACATTATTTTGTCTGGGATGACATTAAAACTTGCAAAAGTATCAGTTTCCATCCCACTGTCATGCGAATTTTGAGCAAAACTTAAAAATATTGCAAAAAAAGCCAATGAGCCGTGTTTCCACAAACCAAAAAAACTATTAGTGTGTTTTCCACAAACTAAATAATTCACCCTCCTGTAGTCTTAGCGCAACGCTCAGGAGAAGTGCGGAAAATGTCACAGTAGGACAGCGGGGGGTTGTCCCATAAGACCATCATAAGACCCAAAATACAAACGTGTTATAGTGCAGGGTCTAATAATTTTGGCATCAGCACAAAAATGTCAGTATTTTGTTTATGAAAACATCCAAATTTACAAAAGTAGTTTTGTTTCCATCCAATTGCCATATTATATTAATGTGACCACACGTTGATAATTTGGTTGAACTATGGCAGAGCATTTGAATAGGATTAGCTTAGTGCTTCTTCAGTACTCACATGATTTCTTCATAACTAAGCAACCGTTCGCTAAAAAGGATATATTCAGTTAAAAAGAAATGATCAAACAAGTTTATTTATCTAGCACATTTCAGCAACAAGGCAGTTCAATGTGCTTGACATCATAAAAACAAACATATGGAGTCAAAATAAGATACTACACAGGCACAGTTAGTGGTTAAAATGTATAAAAAAAACACTTTAAAATTATTCTACTCAGGATTTTGCCTTCTCTTTCTGCCAAAATCAATCATGTATTTGTCAATTCCACATGCCAAGTCCTTCAGCTTGTCCTTTGTGCGTAGCATGTGGAGTCTGAAAAGCTCCGCGGTGCCACGTCAGAGCGGCCGCCAGAATCCCAGCTCCCACCGGCTTTCTGCTGATACTATATGCAGATGTCAGCAGGAAGGAAGTGCCCCCGCTCATTTCTCAGCCCCAGAAAACGGCACGGAGGCAGCCCTCTGGTGGGAATGTGTTTGTGTGTGTGTCATCATCAGTGATTTTAACGGATAAGCTCCACATGCCCAACAACAGCGCATTGTGAATCACCCATCAGGACACCTGGCACTCTGCAGCTCGCAAAAAAACAAACCAAAAAAAGAGGCTGGCTACATGCATCAATGTCAACGTACACATACGCAGGATGTGCGTTCAGGTTGTGCCGTCCTCTTCCTATGGTCGAACCGCATATTGTATCCCTTTCACCTCATCCTGCCTCTGGCTGGACAGTGATAAGTGCCTCGTTCTCAGTCAATGCAAAGATGTAAATAATGGATGAAGTACAAGTTGTGCGGGACAACAGCAGAGGCACTGCATGATGGACACGGACACAAGGAGAGACATGGCAGGAGCAGCAGGAGTCTCGGTTAGCCATCTTCCACCTGTCTTCTTCAATTCCATTTTTCATGTCATGCCATGCTGTCAAGACAAATCAGTTATTTTATTCCAAAAATAACAAAATTCAGTCACCGGACAAACTAATTCCGCTTGGAAAGTTATTCTCTCTAACAGCCCAGAGTGTTCTCGCACTCAGTCGGCTGGATTCACTGTTTAGTGCGTTATTTGACCTTAAAACCACTCACACCATGTCGGCCTCACACAGTGAATAAATGAGGCTGTCACCTAAACGCAAACACACATTGCTCTCCGTTCCCCCTAGGTAGTACAATCATGCCAACTCCAATACCTATAATGTTCTTCATATTTTATGTTGGGATCTCTTTTTTTATTTGACCATGCATGAGTGCGATGTACACACGTGTGCTTCGCTGACTGAGTCTGAAAGCAGTCGTGGCATTTTGTGAGGTGTTTTTGCAGCTCGGTGCCAGTAACCTGTGGGGGTATTTGCGGGTGTCTGACTCCTCTCTGGTTAGTTGTCCAGCAGGGTTTCCTTCAAGGCTCAGAACACACTCAGTGACCTGTTCTGTTGTGCTTGACTAAATTATAAAGGCGGTTGTGAGTGTTGAGAGGATCCTAACATCATTTTTAGTATATAGAAAATGCATTTTGAAACTGAGGTCTAACCAGATAGCTGGGAAAACTAATACATTTTTACACGCTTCGGCCTTTCATCCACACATAAATGCCATTTATTGCCACGCTGTTCAAAGTTTTAATCTATTTCAACCAGAAGACAGAACCAACTCTCAACCTTATCAGCTCGGTGTCACATACAAAACAGATTGATGTAAAGTTTGTTTTCCACTGAGCACTTTACTGTGCAACACCAAGAATGCGGAAAATGGACCTTTGAGCAGACGTCCACTTTACGTCTGCCTTAAGAACACCTGGTCCTTTGTGAAGTATGCCCCAATGTGTGGTAGCCTTTATCATCTCATTTTATCCCAAGGTAGCCACAAATACAGCCTTTAATGCAGGCATGATTTGGGCATTCGAAATGTCGGAGTTAAGTGTCGTAGTTGTATATAATTTATATAAAAGGTGAATATTGTTTTTGTAATGCTAGCTCCACTAACTAGGCTAATTGCGAGGATACTTAAAATAATTTAAAACATCAACTCTGTTATCATTTTAGTCAGGTATTCCATTAACACTTGTTAAAAAATGCTGGCATTAAACAGCTTCAATGATTTTTAAATATCTTTTTTTATTATATTCTAGTTTTTCTTTCATAATCAGAGTAACTGGAAATGGCTAATTTTGTTATCAGCACAAAGGTTTACAAGCCCTCGAGAAAAAATTCATGAGGTTTATGAGATTTTCTTCACCTCCCTTAAGTCTTTTTTTTTTTGCATTTATTTTTATTTTAGGCTTTTAATCACGCTCTGTGTCAAACTACACCGACAAACCAGGCTGTATAATGAAGAAAATCCTGGACTCTCAATGAATCACTTCAATGTTAGGAACAACAGTGGTCTTCTAGACAGATAAAGAAATGTTGATGTGAACTTTGAATTCTGTCTGTTTGTATGGATGTGCGGATAACTATGAAAAAAAAGGGAATTACCAAATCCATGACATTACCTCTTTAAAATAAAGTAATTCTTTTGGGCCTTTTCAGATGGTTTGAAGTGCCCTCTTCTATCAGCAGAAACAGATGCATCACTTTCATGAATTATTCATTTGCCACATCAAAAAACGGTCCCATGATTTCTGAACATCATGACTCATTGCTCTTGACTAATGCTGCACACTTCCCACTAAGAAATTGACAATTTCAGTGATGCTGTTATGCTTAATGACCTTTCTAATACAGCAGACATTTCTTTTGTTATATACTTTTCATAAGAAGTTTCTAATACAAAATAAATCTCAAAAGATTCCTTTTGTGGCCTTTCATATTTTTTTTTTCTTTTCGGGAATGCTGATGTAAAATAAGCTTTTTCTTTCCTGCAGTTCTGACTCATTTGGCTCAGAAGGAGATTTGATGCGTACTCAGTTTACGATCATGGCTTATCCAAAAGATAACTGGCAAATGGTCAAACTTTAAACTGAAGACGCCACAAGAAAACGACCGTCTGTCCCCCGTGGAAGAGAAAGTCATTAAAGCTTCTCTACTTTGCTGGTTCCCATCAGGTCATTAAAGATTAGGCCTTGTCCTTTCACGCTTATACTTTACAAAAGTGAATAAAATCAAAGCAAGGTTTCTGTATCACAATGTTGTTTCAAAGTGAACAAAAATAAGACTATATTTTAGTAGTATCACCTGGACTTGATGGACTACAGTGATTAGTATATACAGGCACTGGAAGACTCTTGTCTGAAGTGTTCAGAGATCACTTGGTAACTAATGACTAGTTAAATTTTAAACCATAGTTCATACTGTGAGTGGGCAGGAAGAAAATCCCATCATGACCTAAACTGATCCTACGTGACTGTTGTGAACGAAACACACATGTTTTTTCCGGTCTTTACCTGTCATCAAAAACCATTACCTGCCAGGCAACTCCAGAACTTAGTGTCTTCGCCCAGCACAGACAGGCGTTCTGTCTTGCACAAAGCACTTCATATTGTTTCAGTGAAAAGGTGCGACTCTCTGAGCGAAAGAAGAAAAAGGGGGAAAAAAAGGCTTTTTGACCTGCCAGAGAGAAGCGGTGAAGCTTTCCTACATGTGCTCTTTCAATCTGACATGAAGCTTTTGTCCACAACACTGATTTCAGGAAAAAAAAAAAAAAAAAAAACGGCTTAGAGGGAATAAAAGAAAAGGACAAGAGAAAGGACATTTCTCATTGCAGCTCTTGTGGTTTTGACAAAGATATTCTCTGTTCGTACAGCAGTCTGGGTTTGTGGAGAGTCTTCTTCGGAGTATTTTGTGCTCTGATCCTAACCAATGACAGGCGTCATTTTGATATGAGAGACACTTTGACGTCTTTACTGTGATAATCCTTGATGTTTGATAGCAGAAAAGCTGCTTTCTCTTGGGCAACATGCCCAGCTGGGCTTCCTGAAGCTACAGTCATGTTTAACGTATTCTTTACGAAAATAAACCACTCTAGTGCTGCTTACTTTTAAGTTTTATCCAAGATAGTTGCTTTTCCATCCATGTGTATTTTGTTCTTTGTTCTACTATAGTCATACAAACCCCCCACAGGGTTATTTTTTCTTCTTCTAAATCAGATTTCTCTAACCATAGATAAAGATTTAATCTGTCTTTACAGCTATGCCTGTTTTTTATTTTGATACACAGTTCCTTCCTATAAATTTTTACACCACTTCTATTTCTGAAACACAGCAGCATCAAAAACACTCAGTTATTACCAGGAACAATAGATTCTTTTCAGAGATAATTTTGGAGGAACAATATTTACAGTTGAGTCCTAGGAGGCATCCAAATTCCTGCTGCAGAGCGCAGGGATTCAAGTTTTAATTAATCCTAACGCAGGCATCCCTGCAGGAATACACACACATTAATACCCCCACACACAAATGCACTGCTACAAAACACACACACACAGAATACAGAGTTAACATTTAGGGCTGAGAGCCAAAGAATGGAAATCTCAAACTCCGCATAGACTCATCTCTGAGAAGGTTTGTCAAAATAAAGATGTCTACGAGCTCGGATAAATCTGATATGATGATGATGACACGGACATTTACATCATCCTTAACGTGTTTTTTTTTTTTTCCTTCTCCAGCACCAAAGCTTCCATGAAACTACACAGCTATTTGTGTACATAGCTAACGTAGGATTCAGGATTATGTGAATATGTTTGCGTGTCAGAGCTTTTGTGCAGTCTCTAGTGTTTGGAGCTGATTTAACAGCATTCACTACGTCACAGATTTCGTACTTCCACACATTTAGGTTTACTTACTAGTTCAGTACTGATAAAAAATCTGAAGTCACCCCCTATTGAGTTATATTTTCCTTTCAAACAGACAGACAATATTTACATTTTCAAGGTGCCCTTGATGAGTATGTGTTTAACTGCCAGAGCTGGGGAATAAATTCAAGAGCAGTACCTTGTTATAATAAGAACTTCTCAAGTTATAAAACTTGTCAAAACAAGAAGGCGTTTTGATAAAACATAATATATTATCTTTCAAAGAAGAAAGGTTTTAATAATAAAACAACAAAACCTTTTGGAAACAAGTCATAATTAGTCAGTTAAGCGTATTTTTTATTTCCTGTTGTATCAGAAACTTCCTCATTATAATGAATATAAAATAGCATAACAAAAACTTTTCTTGCTTTAAAGACTTTGTGTCTCGCTACAATGAGAAACTTTGACATAATCATCTGGTTTTAACGAGAAAACTTTCTGAGAAAGAGATACCACTCCTGAACTGATTTCTAAGCTCTGGCAGCTGAATGTTTCTGTGGTTCTCCAGTCTTTCAAAGACTGAATGTTGACCAGCAAGGGATTTTCTGTAGATAACGCTGAAGTTTAAAATTCAGGGCAGCCGATTACTGGTAGTGTTTATTTTATTTTGTTTTTATTATTATTCTCTTATATTGTTCTCCATTTTTTAGACTTGTGATCAAATATTTCCCATATAATTTGCAGTGCGTTTTAACCCATCCCAGGATGGGTTAAAACAAGTTCATGTTAATACATGAACTTAATACATGAGTTCATGTATTAACATGGAACTCATGTTAATACATGAGTTCCATGAGAGGACTTAAGTGTCCCTTAAAAGTGGACACCATTTCATGTTTAAAGTTTAAATATGTAAATTCTATTTTTAATGGGGTCAATTTGTACTGAGCCCATTAAACTCTAAAAGCAAAGTAGTTTGACTTGATTTATAACTGGCTGAAGATCTGATGTACTGCGTGACAGATTTATAGCTGTTTGATTCTATGAGGCTCATTTATCAGATAAAAAGTACCTTTTGAAAATAACAACGTTTATAGCTTCAGTGGTTACTTTTTTGTTAAAACTGTTTCTATGTCCTGACAGTAGAATATGATACAGAACATAAGCTCCTCAGTGGCCCTACTGACATCTGTAGAAATGCACCACTCCCTCTCAGAAACAACCAATCAGAGCCTGGAGGAAGGTCTTAATGCTGTCAATAAAGCTTGTGTACACATTACTCACACTCTTCCCACCTTCACTGCATACCATATTGCCATTATACTGCCGCTGTGCTACTAGCAGAGAGACAACGTAACGTTACAGAAAAACTGCCAAATTCACGAGTTCCCATCCGGCTCCGCTGTGGAGTGTGTGCTTGTTCAAACTTTCAGGCAAAGTTCATTCTGCTGTGTTAAACATACTTTTCATTAAATCCACATTTCTTCAATAAAATGCTTTCATTGTTTTATGTAATATTCTCATTCTAAATATGTGTTTTGATTAGATTGAGGGATTAAACATCAATTACCAGAAGTAAAGGTTTGAAAACATCAGCCTGGATGTGATTAGTTTATATAATGTGTGTCTTGGTCAGTAACATTCTAATTTAATGAATATGAATGTTTATGACCAATAATGTGCTATTAAATTCTCAAAAGTGCAGGTGTCCAGTTAGAGTTAAAAGTGTAGATATATTTTTACTGCTTCTTTCTAACTGTCAGGAATCTTCACTCAGTCACTGCAAGTGAATTATTGTTGTGATATATTTATGAATACTTTTTATGACACAGATGAATCATCAGCAGCTGTCACTAGCTTCTTTCAAAACTTTAAAGGCACACCAGATTAGGAAACTGGACAAAGCAAAGAAAACAGACCATTTCCGCAACCGCTTCTAAAGTTGTCAGCAAAAAGTTGATATTTTAATTTTGAGAATATTCCAGATCAGCCTCTTTGAAAAGAACAAGGCACACAAAGCATTTTTCAGCAAACAATTTCTTTTAAAAGAAAATGTTAATCTCTTCTAAATAAAAGAATGAGTATTAAAACAGGTGAGGGGAGAAGTGAAATCAAGCCAATAAAACTTGTTCTGCCCCTCAGCGTTTAGTCCGTACTTGTCCATGATCGTGATTCCGGATCACAGCCTCGTTGATCCCTTCAGCGAAACCTGCAGCTAAAAGTGTTTGCCAAATTGAGAGCATTTCTGTTTCTGATTGGCTGTGCATGAATGCAAATGCGCATCCACACATAAATGACGTTCTGTGCACGTGGCCTCACTTCCTCGACTGATAAATACCTTTTCGGTCCTTGCTGTGAATATATAAATTCACAAGGAGTTGTGTTTGAGCACACATTTATGAACCTGGAATGCAGTGAATCATAACATAAAATTCATTCAGACACATAGCAGGTTGGCTTTTCAGCAGGTTGTGATGTGAAATGAATGATTTTCCTCCTGCCAACGCTGCCTTCAATCAGCTGTTTTTTGGCCATAAAACTAATGTAGCGGTCACGCAGAGTGACTGCCCTCTAATATGGAAATTCATAAGCCAAAATGGCACAGGGGGACCATCAAAACCAGGCATTCCCTCTGGTTCTTTCTCCCTCCTATTCTTGCATCATCCATCCCTGTCTCTTCTTGGATAGCTGAACTGAGAAACACAAATGTGTTGGAGATGATCCTGATGGACTAAACGACTGTTCTGGACAGACACACTCCGACTGTCAGCGAAACTTTTAGCGAGGATAATGAGCCAAGAGTACGAAATCACTGAAAATGGTGCTCTTATGGACGAAAACAGCTAAATCAAAGTCAACACTTTGAGGATATATCAAAGGTAAACCTTCAACCAGAAAGTAGCATAAGACCTGGCCGATAATACAATAGCAGTATATATTGCAAAATAAGTTTTCCTCAGTAGACATATGTGGAAGAGTCAATATAGATGTTGCATGTTATTGTTTATGTCCACAGTTTTGCACATGGGCACAACGCTGGAGGGGAAGAAAAAATCAATTCTTTTAATTGCCATCCATGGCTGCGTTGCCGCAGTAGAACAATTCCATTAACTAAATGAAACGTGGAGATGTAGGTATTACTTATTTAGTGTGGTGCGCCACAGCAAAGGCAAAAATAATGCAGAAAACCATTGAGTAACTCAAAATCAGTCATATTCTTATATTTTATTTCTCTCTGTGTTGGCTATGCAACACACACACTGCCTGCCATAGCAACTGACAACAATCCCACTAATGTATCAGGATTCAATACTCAAACATTTCCCACACATTGAACAGAACATTCACTCTGTTACAGTTTTATGTTTTCAGGCTGGATGTTTCTTTTGTGATTATTAATAACTGATCATCTGAACACAGCGGCGGTTGACTAACTAATTAAAAACCTTCTCTGCTGATGATCTCTGAGTGTTGGTATGTAGGTTGCTGAATTCTGCAGCACATCTACATGCACATCTACATGCTAAGGTTGTAAAAGTCAAGCTAGCATAATTGTCCTACTTAACTCTCCTTTCCTATTTCTTTTTAAATTCAAACTTTTTCCTGACCTGTGAAGTAGGACACACTTAGATCTTGTTGTCTAGTTGTCATAGTGTTGACAATTAGTAGCAAAGCACTGTGTTTTATATACACACATATATTTAGGATTTAGCCCATTATGTTGTTAACTTGAGAGCTAAAACCAATGGTAGTCATTCTCGGCAAGACGTTGCCTGTGAGACGTGACATTGCAATGTGTCTGTACATTCTGTCTTTTTTCATCTCTGTGAAAACAATTATACATGATCAGACACAAAGACACAACATTTCTTTACCCAGTATGGCCCAGTTGGGATGAGCCCTCCTGTTTCTACTGGGATCCTGAAGCTCCATGGAGGGGCTCCCTCTGCCCAGAATAGCTTCTCTTGCCTGGGACACTCTGCCCTGGGCAACCCCCCTGCCTGGAGCTGAAGTGGCAGAGCTGCTCCATGGTTCCCCACCCTCTGTAAAAGACGTGCCGACTAAAATTCATCAGGGCTCACAGGGAGGTCAAGACACCAAAAGAGTAAAAGGGGAAACCCACAAGTCAAATGGGTTTGGGGGAAGACCTGACAGCAGAACAGGAACATAAAGCAATTTCATCAGGAGGAGAGAGTAACATTCTGGATTTCTGTTTTTTTTTCTTTGTAAGTAAAAGATGGCAGAAGGTGAACAAAGGAGCACAAAGGAGCACTGCGTGTTACGGTTTAAGGTTACACAGCAGGAAGAAATCCAAGACACGCCACAGAGGAGAGGTGAAGAAAGAGGAACTTTAGCCTGTAACACCACCAAGGAGCATAGTTCCTTCTCACAGCAGACATAATGAGGAGAAGATCTCAGCGCTTTAATCAACCACAATCACAGCAGCTCTGTACCTGCTCAGTGCAGTCTCCCACAACCGACACAACGGCAAATTAGGAGCCGCAGCTAAGGAACAATCTGAGCACTGCTCGGCTAAATTGCCAATTGACAAACTGCACAATCCGAGTGAAGATAGATCACTGTTTAGACCACTTATGTGTGAAGAGTACACAAAGGCAAATCGATTGAACAGTCACGCTAGCCTGGCGTGAAACAAGCAGGAGAATAGAAGCTCTTGAAGTTGCTCTGCAAATTGGGGGCGCGTAGTTATAGGTTTTTAGCTAGAGCAATGGTTATGGATGAAACAAATGCAAATTTATGTATCAATGCCCTCATTTAAAATCTTTGAGAGCAAAAAGGCTGGCTCAGAACAAAAGCTCATCTCAGCTTCTTCTTTTTTTGAGTATTAGTAACATTGAGAGTGTGTGTTGAGAATTTATTTGTTGTTCAGGCATGCTACTGCTCCATGATCAAAAGAGGAGGGACAGAAAGGGAGAGAAGAGGGAGAAAAGCTATGGGTTAGTTAGAAACGCTGCTTTCATCAGGGGCGCTGAGGCTGTTGACCCAACATGAGCACATGGGACAGCTTGTGAATTCAATTTTAACCAATTTGATTGCAAGAAAGTGCTGGCAAAGAGGGGGACATTCCCACTGGCTTTATTTTGTGGAACCAATAAAAGGATTCGTATATATATATAAAAACATCTGCCAGCAGTGCAAATGTTAGGTTTTTTTATTTGATTTGTACTGATCCTCTTTTTATTTAGATATCCAATGCAGATATCAGAGGTTTAGTATCGGGTGATACTGACAGAAAAACAGCTGACCTGACTTAAAACATTTCTTTTTTTATTCAACAGAGACATAAATGCACTGAATTACAAAAGCATTTGGTAACTCTGCACCAGTACAGCACACTTAAATACACCAACAGCTTCACAATCTTGGTCAAACATGTAAAAACAACAGAAGAAATAGTAGCTCAGTGCAGTTTACCACAGTCTGTGTAGGAGACAGAGTAAACAAGTGACAGAAAGTGCTCTAATTAAATGAGACCATAACAGAACTGGACGCCCACATATTCCCAGTTTAGTACTCATGGATTCACCAATTGACAGATTTTTCTGTGAACCAAAAACAATCTGTGAATAGTCAAAATTGTCTTTGAGAATTTGTAAAGCGTCTGAAAGAAAATGCAGCTTCAGGAGCTTAAATAACTAGACGCAATGCTACTGAGCAAGCTGCCACACGGTGTTTGCAAAGCAGCCAATCCAGGAGCATCATTCATTTTTGTTAGCTTCAGCAGTAGTGCTACAACAGTTTGCACTGTGCATATTAAAGTGGTTGATTCTTACAGTGCTAAAACAGCCAACTAGAAATGTTTTTAGAAGAGGTCTCTAGTATTTGTGGATTTCAGCTTTTCACGGGTGGTTATGGTTCCTAACACACACAAAAAAAACTGGGGGTCCAAATGCAAAATGTTAACTAACACTGTACATGACCCTGGTCACGTCCCTCTCCCTGTGGAAGATGGTGATGGCAGCATCCAAATTCTATGAGGAATTACTTTGTATGGATCTGTAACATAAAGTTCTCCAAAATACCTTGACATGTCTGGTTGTAACATGGCAAAATGTGAAATACCTGTACAAGCCACAGTAAATTTACTAAAGCAGGGATTAACCTTTTCCTCATACATAGGTGTGAAATTTTACTACCAGAAAAATCTTTATTC
Organism: Brachyrhaphis roseni; assembly: GCA_903066815.1. NCBI lineage: Eukaryota > Metazoa > Chordata > Actinopteri > Cyprinodontiformes > Poeciliidae > Brachyrhaphis > Brachyrhaphis roseni. The sequence goes on from CAEFZY010071296.1 coordinate 26,221, forward strand.
TTCTAGGAATAAAGAGTTCAGCTGTGACATTCTAGGAGTTAGAATGTCACAGCTGCCAGCGAATAAACAGCTGCAGCTTGACATAATGCTTCAATCAAGACTGAGATGTGGAACTGCAGGCAAAGACGGTTTTCTTTAGTATGTGACAGCAGCTGGAAAAAGAGCTTCTTTGAAAAAAGTTTAGGAAATTATGCCAAAGGAAACACTAGAAATCAGTTATCTTATCTATAATCTATCAAAACTGACACAAATCGTGGATGAATACGACAATAAATTCCAGAGCTCAACAAATTGAGAGGACATTGTAAACTAATTTTTGCCTAAAACAAGCCTCTGTAGCAACCGTTTGTTGCTGATGAGGGAAGTGTAAAGTATTTAAGATCAAAAGTGTTAGAGTGGGCTCTTATTTTTATAATGTTCCTCAAAGGTAATTGAGTCTAAGCTTTCTGAAGCATTTCAATAACATTTTTACAGGAAATTAGCTTCAAACTGTATAAAAAAAGTGTAAAACTGGTTGCATTTAATAGTACTGTTGATAAAGTTTCGGGGCAAACCAGTGATTTTTTTTTCTATAACTGAGCATGAAAGCATTTTAAGCAAGAGTACAAGCAATGAGGAAATTCCACTTAGATTCATGAAACTGAATGAAAGTGTCTGAGCACAGAACAGTTGGCTTTGGTTAAGAATGTTATTAAGAAACAACTGAAATTCCCTAAAGGCTCGACCCAGGGATGGTCAATCCTGTGATTTGACTGTGTGCAGCTGAGAGCTTAAAACAGAAGATTAACACAAACCCCTGGCTTTATGGCACCTGCCAGTGGTCGGTCACCACATTGTGTTTTGCTCTGCCAATTTAGCATGCCATAATATGAAAGGCAACAGTCAAACCCACATGCAGACCAGAAAATGACTAGAGATTTGTTTTGCTTTTGACTTGTTCAGAACCTGTATTTTTGCTAAGTTTTACTTTATAGTCAACAAGGCCGGGAATCCAGTACACCTTTCTTGTCCAAACTGACATTAAAAGTAGGAAAACCACAACACAGCACTTTTGCCAGGTCATCTTGGGATGGCACTAAAAGAAACAAACCTCACAATCTCAATCTCATCATTAATGTATGAAATGTTTTTTTCTACTTTCTGGGTTGTGCTTTGGTCATAGTGCATGGCTGGAGTTTGAACATACTTTTGATTAATTTGGTTTCAATAACATGTCTATACTTGGTTATGGTGGTATTCCATGTCCCTATTTCATCTCACCTCTAAGCAAAGCCTTAACAGCTTGTCAAGCTCAAACAAAGCCTATTAGTCACCACACACTTCAAATAAATGGGTTGTTTAAATAGGAACAAAATATCCATCCACCTAGAACCATCCACTGTCTTGTCCTTATCCAAGATTGGCCCACAGAGCTGAAGTCTAGTTCATTCAGCAAGACTTTCATGACTTTTGTCCCCATTTATCCCTTCAACAATCTTAAGAACACCCCAATTATCAGGATGACTCTTAAGATAATCTTAAACAATATTCCTGCCATGATCACAATTTGTTAAATGTGATCTGTAGCCAATTGAAAAGCGATGTGATGGAAGCACCAGAGGAAATTCAAATTAAGAAAACAAAACAACTGCCATAGTGCAGCAGAAAATCCATTGGACATCAGAGACGTCTTATTCAATCATTTTTTTCTCTGTTAAACATAGTCTGCGAGCTATAGCTCTTCTCAGTAGACTATGTTTATTTACTCTGAACTTTTGGTCTCAACATTTTGTGAGATTTCCCATCTGACATCTGAATGTTGGTAAGTGAAATTGGTTCGTGGTGTGGTATGTTAATTGTGCTGTACATACACTGTATGACCAAACATGTCATACCTACAATTTTTTATCACCATGTATGAGGTCTCTCAGGTTTTGAAAATTAGTCAACAATTTTACAATCTTGCTGTGTACCAGGTGCAGAGGGGACACATTCCTTTCACCAGAGACATTACCCAGCTCATTCCTGGGGAACCCCAGGTGTTCCTAGGTCAGAATGGATACACAATCTCTCCAGTGACTTGTGGGACTGCCACAAGGAATCTATATGATGGTGGTGTGGTATCTCAACAGATACCTGAATTGTTTCTACATACAAACAAGTGATTTCCACGAAATCCACCCACTTACATATCGTCTGATACAACAGTCAGCGTATGTGGCAAGATAAGTACCAGTGAGACATCAGCTTTAAAAAGGCAATGATTGGTTTTTATGCTTGATTACATTCAAAATATCAGGGAAAAAGAACTTAAAACTCATATCTTTCTTATACCTTGAAGGCACTTTCACAACACAGTCCTTACCTGAGTCCCTCTGCACTGCCTTAACATCTAATTCATACATAACCATCTGTGTAGGTGGCTGCAGCTGTATGTGAAAAGTTAATAGTCCATATCTGCATGCAGTATAAAAGCAGTGGGGGGAGGCAGACCTGGCACAAGCTCCCTCCTGCTGATTTCAGCTGTCAGCCACATTTATTAAGTATGATGAATCACCCCTCGACTTCACATCCAATCTAAGGCCTCTCAGAGGGACTCAAATCTGGTCACCTTTTTTACTAAATGATTTTCTTGGCTCGTGGTGCGGCAAGCCGGCGTTTGGACTGACAACCTGTTGGTACGAGCTGCTGGTAAAAATGAAAGTGCCAACGGGCCCACAGCTGGATGTGTCATTTTTGAAACAGCGTGGACGATTAAGTGGCCAGACGACACGTAGCCCCCATTGGGAACAGGAATTTTAAAAGGTTGGTTGGGAGTTTTTCAATGAGTCATTGAATATAAAAGTGTTCTTTTGACTTTCCCTAAAACGGATCTCTACCTGGGTCATTGAAACTAACAGTTATTGACTTATTACAAAAACCTTCTTTCACAATGCAGTTTTACCTTTTTTTTTTACAACCTTTCCTTTTAGATCTTACCTATATTTTACACAATTATGCACTCAAACATGACTGTAGTCTCTTTGTGAAAAATAAGTCTGTACAGAGATAATACAAGGTCAGAGAAAACAAAAACCCCAAGCAGGACAAGTGCTTCTCTCAGAGTGTAACTTGGTCTGGAACGGTACACCCAAAGGATAGAACCTTTGATCTTGGTCTGAACGGAAGAAAATAATAAGAGGAGCAGCAGAGGAGGGGAAAAACTGAGCAATCGATAGATTCTTGTAGGCACGGCCTCAAGTTTCCAATCTAACACAGTGCTTTATTGATTAGGCTTCAAGGCGCAGGGACAGTAATGTCAGCACTGGATCTGGGAGTCTTTAACAAAGCAAGCTAATGAGGAGGAGGTCGGATAGATGAGTGTGTGAGACTATACAAAATACACAGAAATGAAAAATCAGAACTAAAATCTGAACTAGTCATACTAAAGATACCTTGTGGTGGTAAAATTATGTTTACATAAGGTCTAATGTTTATGTAAGGTAAGCATTAAAAATATCAAATGTGATGTTTTTAGGATTTACATTTCAACATTTCCCAATAACTGACCTTTGGTAGAAATTTCTGTCTATTCCACACTCTATTTTGGTAAATTTACTGGTTTGCTAGTAGAAGTTGTCAAAATGTATGATTCTGTTTGTTTCATCTTCTGGTTTTGGTCTGGGCTTTGACTAGGCCGTTCCAAAGCTATCATTTTCTCCTGGTGAATTCAGGAATAACCCACTTCCATTGGAACAATAGAAACCTCTGCCTGCTGTCTTTTTCTGTGGCTATAGTAGTTCTCTGGTGAAATTTGTGCAAAGTTGCACTGGTTGCATCGGACTGTAACCCATAGTCCTAGAAGATTATTGGAGGATTTTTTCAGGTAGGAATTCCTTTGATGAAATGACTTCTGTCTTCATTACTGCTTCATAGTTCCGACGTATAAGAGTAAAGGGGACTGTTGTCACGTCGAAATACAAGCAGTTCTAATCTGAAATGCCTGCAGCCCCTTCAGTTTCTAACCAGCTCCTGTTGAGTCTTCACCAATATCAACCAGTAGGTTTTAGGTTTTTGGCATTTACTATTATTGCATATTTTCTGCTTTTATTGAGCCAACACTTTAACATTGTGACATCTTTGCAGAGTTTAAGTTTTACACATCTGATTCAATATTAAGGCTGTTGTAAACGAATATTTTAGTAATTGAGTAATCTGTCGATTATTCTTATGATTTATTGAGTATTTGGATAAAATAAAACATTGGTAAATCTAACATGGCAGCAGTATTACTATCGCATATCAACATCAGTCCAATTTTTCACATATGAGCATCACTAACAATAACTTGCTCTCGTTAATCATCTAAGCTCAGCCGCCCACAGTGTTCATATCTGCTCACCTGTATAAATACACCTGCAGTGCTCTTCCCCGCTGTAAACTCTGAACCGGCCACCAGGCCGCAGCTCCGGGAGGATAAAAGCTGCTGCTTATTGGTCTCCCGAAAAACGACAAAGACCCAGACATTATCATCAATCAATAAAATCCTCCCAAGCCGAACTTGAAAACTGGACGTTATGCTGCTAACACTTAGCTTTTGTCAACAACTCAGGCGGAAGTGAGAGCGCTGCGCAACGCAAGTAATAACCTGGCCGGAACACGGTGAGCTAAATAATAAAATATAACTTAACGAAGCTTTAAAGCAGATACATTTTCCTTGAGGAATTTTAATAATCGAGGTACTCGAATCACTCGAGGAATCGTTTCAGCCCTATTCAATAAATTAGTAGAACTTTTGGCATTTGTGAACTATTATTTTTTGGGTGTGGACAAATGAGCAACCTGTTATAATCCATTGGTGTTTGGACTTTTAGCTTCAGTTATTTTCTGTCTTGATCATTTCTTTATTGTTTGTTTTTCTTATTTCTTACCAGGTCAGCTGATTTGGTCTCATTGCTTGTGTTTTGAATTAGTTCCATTAGACTTGTGTTTATTTCTGTTTACTGCTTATATTAGGTTTTTGCCCTCTTCTTTTGCTGCATCCATTCACCTATAATTACTTCTTCTGGTTCATTTATTGTTTCCACCTCATATTTAAGCTCTTCTCTCTCTTTGACTTGCTGGATCCTTTTCCGTTATACTTGTGCTCTGGCTTCTATTGTGTTCTCTGTTATTATTGTAAGTTGTTTTTCAGTTCATTATTAAATATCCACTACCATGTTCTTCCAGAGCTCCACTCTGCATTTCGTCCTTCTTCTAATTTTATTGAACATTTGTTATGCTTTACCTTTTCCCATCTTGACTTTAGTTTTTTTCATTAACCTGTGCAGGGCATACATTCCTGTAAATGTGGAAAAGTTTAGAAATAATTTCTCATAAATAGGTGTAAACATCTGCTTCAGTTCCTAGAAAAGAAAACCTTTAGAATCAGGTCAAAGCTGACATTAAATACAAAACTCATTGCGTCTAAGTGAAATGGCTAAATGTGGGCTATTTCTATACATATTTTGAATGTTTGTAGTGATGACATGCAGCTAATTTGGTAGCTGGAATGAGATTAGCTTCAGGCAGTTGAGTCATTTAGGCAGCAAACTGAGTAGTCTTCATGTGAAACGATGCAAAAGCTTTTATAAATATGCTGGTGAGGTCAAATATGATTGACTATAACCCCAAAAACAAACCGGGAAACTCATTCTTACAAAACACAAGCTATTTAATTAGGTAAATCTGGTCATTTTTAATTTCATTCAAATCAATGTAGTAATCATTCAGATTTTATAGTTTTATAGTTTGTAGTTAGTCTAGTCTAACATAAGATGATTACATTGTCTTTGTATGTCTTGTATAGTCTGACACAGATTGAGGCTCTCTGAGACGATTCAAAAACTCCTAATTTTCAAACAAACTCCAAGTGTCTTTCATCAAATAGGTGGAATGGCAGAAAAAAAAAACAATTCAGGCAACTTAAAAAAAAATAATAATAATAATAAAAAAATAGAAATAATGGAGAAACTGTTTAATATCACAATTGTTTACAAAATCTCAGACCAAACTGAAGTGCTGCAGAAACTCTGTATTTGTATTTGTGTGTGGATGTAAGAAAATGGAGATTTAGGGTTCCATACATTATGGTGTGCAACAAATAATGCATCAATATGTCCACATACTTAACTGACATGATTCCCAATCCACATCATGTTGTGCGTTAAGTTAGAATATCATATTCTAATATATAGAGGTTGAACTATATATCTATATATAGTTACATCAACCTCTATATCTATCCACACAAATGAACCTCCTGATGTCTTGTTTAAATCCTACCAGGAAATTGTGGTTATTTTGAAGGAAACTGATTGGCTGACATAGGCGTTAGTTTAGCGTTACACTGCCCCCTGTAGGTTTGGCATGTTTAGAACAATACTTAGGGGCACATTTGTTCAGGTTCACGTGGATGAAAACTTTTCTGAAACTGATCCTGTGTGTTGGAGGTTATTTTTTTATTATTTTGTGACCTGGCAACCTGTGCAAACATCTGTAGAGTTTCTGAAATAGAAACTTGTTTGCAGTTTATGAGGATGACTTTACTTAGTTTAGAAATTCTGTGTTTTAATAACGCCAGACCTTGTGGCTCGAGATCTAATTAGACCAAAAGTCTTCACGTATAATCGTACAGTAAGAAGATAGGTACAATATGACCAACTGTCTGATGAAAGCATGCTCCTGGATAAACCCTAGTGTGAGTAGTTATTGTCTATCACAGGCAAGACAGATGTAGATGTGTTTACATTGACCATGTAATTGTGCAATTACATATTTCAAAAATGAATTTGCTCAATGGAAGTGTGGTAATTTTGAAAAAGAATTCTTGCTTTTTGCTAAAAGGTTTTGGCAGTATTAAGAGGTATTTTTTTCGGTCATATCAAAATTGGCTTATTTTGCAAAACTCCGACAGAAACACTTTTGAACATCAGATGAGTCACATGTTCAACAACCGGACGTTTTGCCGTTGGTGCAAACCACAAAGAAGAAGACAAAAGTATGGTAAGTAGTGGCAGAATGGTGGCGCAACATATTTTTATCAACCTATTGTGTGAACAAACTTCACGTGTGATTTTAATATAGTTTCTTGTTTAATTGCAAAATTGTATTTTAAGGCTTTAGTGGAAAACTGACAAAGTTTTGTGCACATTTGTAATGAAAATGCAGCTATTCTACACAACTCATAAAAAAAAAAAAAAAACTTCCTGTTGGACAGAAATTACAGAATACTCTCCAACACACAAAAAGATCCTGTTTCAATCACGGCACATTCTGTGACATGGAGACATAAAAAGATAGCGGCAGACAGGCTTATCTCTAAACACTGGCAGCTTATAATGAGGCTGACTTCCTCTGCAGCCAGCGGTGGAGCGGTGCTAGCTGACAGCCTCTCGGTCCCTCTGTGTCAACGTGGGGGGATTTGAAGACTGACAGCCGGGGCCACGCGCTTACAGATGTTTTCACACTCCTAAAACACACACTCACACAGCAGCTCTGCTTCAAGGTTCACTTCAGCTGTGGGAGGGAAGATGACGAGATGTATTTGAAGTCTTGACACATGGAAGAGATACAGTATTGAGCTGCGGTGTGTTGGGGCTTATAAGTGGTGAGTGGGCGCTTCACAGAGAGCCAACTGAGAGGAGGACGGAGCTTCAGGCCATCAACATACAAAGAGGGAATTATTAATTACAAAGATTTGGATTACATGTATAGATTGGAGATGAACACGTCCAAAACTTTAGCTAATTTTAGGCAACGGATAACTCTGACTTATATAAAACTGGATTAAAAAGTAGATCAAGAGTTTAAAAGTCAAGTTTACTTGTGCAGCACATTTCAGCAACAAGGCAGTTCAAAGCGCTTTATACCATAAAAAAACATCATACAGTAACCAATTATGAAACAAATAATAAACATTAAGTTTGTGAAATACTATCATCAAAATCAATGAGCAAATATATTTATCAATGTTCCAATTACTACAAAACAAAAGTAGCAACTTTAAACAGGTGGGTGTTCAGTCCTGATTTAAACATAATCAGTGTTTCAGCAGTTTGGCATTTTTCTGGAAGTTTGTTCCAGATTTGTGGTACATAGAAGCACCACAACCCACTGTCACACTGTCAAATTCCCAAACACTGTTTATGAGTGCTGGCTGAAGGTAACTGCTGCCAGTATGAATGCTAAATTATCACTTGAGAAATGCTAAAGAACTACAAAAGGTCATATAAGCTCGTCTATATTCTCAACCTATAAACTGGTTTGAGTCATACAGATCTTCACTCACCTTCTAGACACATGCTCACTCTAATTCAAATGAAACCAACTTTCAAATGTAATGTAAACAATGATTTGTTTGTTTATAATGTATTTCAATAAAGCATTGTATATCTTTTTTTTATTTTAATCATAAAACACCAAACACGAGCATCTAAATATTAAAAAACACGTAATATATGACAGTGGACACCCATCTATTTACAGTTCAGTGCTTATTTTTTCATAGAGCATTTCTAAAATATTTGAAAGAAAATTTATCTTGGGAAGCTTAGCATTTGGTTTTTATGCACCAAAGTTCTGGAACAAACTTCCAGAAAACTGCAAAGATGATGAAACACTGAGTTCCTTTAAATCAAGGCTAAAACCCGCCTGCTTAGAATTGCTTTTGATTTCTAATCAATGGAACACTGACCTACATATTTGTTGTATAAATATGTGGCTGAACAGTAGGAAAGCGGGTGGGGAATTTGTCCCGTCAGGCTGTCCGTTCCAAAAAGCACACACACACAAATACAAAACAAAAAAACTGGTGAAAGCGCATGTCCGACCGTGCTAGATCACACACAGAGTCAAAAACTCTTGGATTCAAAATAATCTCATCTCTTAAGACGCAGGAGAGTTAAATACCAGGACACAATGCTACACAGTGCTGGCATTTGCACATCAGTCAATCCAGGAGCTCCATTCATAATCTTTGTCAATGCTATTGGCTGAACCCCCAAGAGCAGAGAGAAGGAAGACAGTAGTGTCTGCAGTAGCTTAAAAAATGTGCATTAATTCATATTAAAGTATATGTAGAGTCTGAAGTGAACTATTAAAATAGATAGCTATAAGTGTTTTTAGACAGGATCTCAAGTATTTACAGAATTTAACTATTCACATACAGCTGTGGTCCTCAAGCCTTGTGAATATCAGGGGTAAACTGTCGTAAGTATCAATTATTGTTTTAGGAGATTCACAACTTCCTGACTTCCTAGTTTTTGTGCATCTGACCAAAACATAAACCCCATAACATAGATGGAGCAGCCGTTCTTTATGAATATAGTAGCAGAAAGCCACCCAGTCTAGCCTGGTTAGGCTACCAGATAAATACCCTGACTTGGTATTCATCTGTTTCCTGGGCCACATCAAATTTCCTGCACCCTGAGCCAATTGGTGTGGAAATAATTCTGAGTCCACTTGAATCTCATATTAATGTCTCTGTGTCGCTCCTGTCGCCATGGATCACTGACTCATAAACACGGCCAACCAGCGAAGGAAACTCCACCGTTTTGTCTAAACTCGGCCTTCTCCTCCCTCTAAGTCATGCGGCCCGATGATAAATGATTGTTTTTTTCTTTCCTCTCCACGTGAGGCCAACCTCACTGATTACTGATTTAGAAAATTTGCTGTATTTAGGTTGAAAGAAATGTTGCACCTCATGAATGTCTGTTTTTTTAGTGTCCTCCAGATCTACTGAAAATAAATGAACTTCATTTATTCTCACAGTACCTGAATCTACCAATGAAAATTTTACAGAAAAATCAAAAAAATTTAGATTATTTTTTTTCCACTGAGTCAAAATGAGATGACAAGGGAACATGCATACACATAACTTATACAAGTAAAATAGTTACTTGCCTCAAAAATTGCTGGTGTCTCCAATCAGACCATTTAAAAAGTTTAAACTATGATGATTTTGACTCTTGACACAGCTTTAAGTTATATTTCCAAAAACATTTTATATATTCATATCATGAAACTGAGTTCTTATGAGAATAGTTTATCAGATTAAAAGTACATTTAAAAAAAGGAAAATTAAGCAAGTATTAAACACATTTTCATTAACACCCCATTTTTTAAAATGTATTTGATATATTATTCTAATTTTATGTCATGTTTTAATCAACTGTAAGCAGAAGATCCTCATAATTAACAGAAATAAAGGCTGCCAAACATTCATGTGTGTAATTAATCTACATAATGTCTGTCAGCAACAAACACTAAGAGTCTGTGAAAAAAGAATGGTAAGTACGGTAGTGGATCTGTGATGATGCGGGACGCCTTCCAGTCCAAAATCTTTGGGAACCTGGGTTAGATTATTGAAGATTTCCTGGTTTTTAAACAAACATAATCACCTCTTCTATTATGTCTTGAGAAAAGGTGAGTAAACTTGCAAAGTAAAAAAAAAAAAGTTGATCAAAGTGCTCAAAGTTTAATGAAGTAGCAAAAGCAATTAGCCAAACAAGATAGCATAAAGAGATAAGAAGTACTGAATATGCAAACAAACAAAAAAAATGAGATGAGTCTTAAGCAGTGAATTGAGCATATTCAGATACAGATTGATGGAAAGTTAAAATAAAAATTTAAAAGTTTCAAAACAAAAATTAAAACAAAAATTACATAAAAATCTGATTGCATCACAAAATAACACAAGCTGACTATTTCTCATCTCCTTGCAGTATACATTGATTAAAGATTTGTAAAGCTGACTCACAGATGTAAAGGATGACTTGCTATTAGCTGTTCAACAAATTTCTGAATCTTTAAATTATTTATTTTTTCTATGCTTACATGTGGTGACACTAAACTAACTAACAAGGAAATCAGAAGTTTCACTCAGCTCACTTCACATAAATTTCCCTAAAATAAAGAAAAACATTTTCTTTTCCTGTTAAGTTGAATGTACATACGGACTTAAAAATTTTATCAGGGTATTTTGTGGTATTATCCTGATAATGATAAAAGTGACGATAAGAATTTACTATATCTTTTTTAGGTAACCTCATGACTGTGTGTCACAGCAATTATAGTCCCACAAACACAAATACTGCTTTTGAATAACATTCCCAGTCACATAAAGAAGTGTGATTTCTATCACTAAGCTACAGACGGTAAGTGTATTTTGAAATTTGTAGGTATTTTTTTTAAGCTTTCACTGAACAAACACTGGAGAAAATAGTAAAGTTATTGGTCCCAACAATAAGGACAGTTTTGGGGTGTTTTAAACATATTTCACTGGAATTTATTGTGACAACCATGAATCAAAAGTTCTTATAATGGTATGTGACTGGCTGCAAACATTACACAAAGAGAAATTCAATCTCTACTGTTTTGAAGTCCACTGAGAGTTCTGTCAAGCCCTTGAAGAATTTAAGTGCTGACAGTGTGTACGCCAGCATGGCTCCGTTTAGCTAAGATGGTGACAGTGTGTTTTCTAAGAAGTCACCAGTGAAAGTTACTGCTGTGGTAATTGCTTGTGTTTCACAGCAGAGAAGTGAGTGACTCACTGGACTCTCCAGAGGGGGAAAAGGCACTCTGCCCCTGGTGAAGATCTGAAAATAATTAGCTAAACAAACCCAGCAGTATGGCAGCACGTTGGACACACGTGCAAGAAATCTGAGTTCGCACACAGCTAAGCTGCAAGTTTCAGCAGGTGAATTATGTTTTGAAACCTTTCTATTGCTGCATTAAATGAAATTCATCCATCCATCCATTCTCTAACATGCTCATCCCTAATGGGAACATGAAGGGTCCTGGTGTCTAAATCCAGTGGTGAGTAGGTGAGAGGCGCAGTCACTCTGGACAGGTAGTCAGTCCATCACAGGGTATAACAGTGTTCCAAGTATTATTAACTAACAGCAACTCTAACAAATGGGTTTATGGCCTGGATTTAGAGGAACTCCGTGTTTCAGCTGTTTTGCCGTTTTATGGAAATTTGTTTTGAATTTGTGGAGCAAATAAAACTGAATCCTGCTTCTTAGTTAGTTTGGTGGATTTAATGAATAAAAATAGAATTCACATTTTTCAGTATTTAACCTGCTGATCCTCAATCAGAGCCAATTATGGTAAAAGTGGCTTTTTTTCCCCATACTTTGTTAAATTTACTTCCACAGATCTGTGGTGAATGATTAGTGGCAAGAAGGAAATGGCAATTATCGGATGAATAAAATTCACTGAGAGATTAAAAAAAAAAATTCTTAGTAATTACTGTCTAAGCAGCACATAGAACAGAACTGAGATAAACACATTAAAAAAAGGCCTTCTGTCTTCATTTTAATCCTTATTAATCAGCTGTCAGATTTATTTCATCTGTTACTCGATTAAGGCCGGCCGAGTCCAGAGCGAGGCTGTCTGATGGTAACAGGCGGCCATCTGTGGGCGTGTCTCTGGGAGCAGGTGTTGGGCGTCGGCTGAGTGTCTCAGCATCTATGTGATGTATGTCTTAGTGTCTCCACAGATTAGTGGCGTCATTCTGAGAAGAATGCTTCATTACAACAGGATCATCATGGCTTGTCCTGTTGACATGCTGCATGCTATCACCATGTTATCTAAAAAATGGATAACATGCAAAGCATTCTACAACATCTTCTTGTGATTGTCCTCCCCTTTTACTTTATGCTAATAATACCAGATTCACTGTATGTATAAGAAGATATTGCTTTAAAAAAAATAAATAAATAACATAAAAACAGCATTACTCCAACTGTAGAGATTATTCAACATATAGGCAATAATAATAATGATGATAGCATGTATTTAATCATGATGTAACACATTAAATCAGGAGTAGTTGCTACTTCATTTTTATAGACTAGGACTGGCAAAAAAGTCAAAAAGAAAAAAAATATATGGTTGCTTGCTCATCAGACATGCAGCTTTAATACAGAGTTATCTTAATTTGTGACGCTCCTCTGGTTTACGTTCCTCTGACTGTCCATAGCATTTTTGTGACCACAAAGTTTTTTTCTAAATGTGTGTGATGTTTCTTTCGTTCATCTCTGGGTAGTGAGGATTTTTTTTGATTGTTTGATTAGTTTTTTGTTTTGTCTGCCTTTCTATTGCTCTCAGTTTGTATCAGTGTGCTGTGTGAAGAAACTGAAACAAATTATGATGGGCTAAAGTATCAAAAAAACAATCTCGATCCTTTTTCTGTCTCCTTGTCCTTTAACTTCCTTGAAAAGAGGGAAGGGTTGACTGATCCCAGGCTTTACAAGTCTGCGGCCACCTTAATCATTTAGACTTCCCCCTGCTATTCACCGATTAACCCTTAACCTCCTCAGCCTCCACAACTATCTGTCAATCTATGTTCCTGCTCCCGGCTCCTGCTCTCCAACAACATTTCCCATGTGGGCCATTTCACCATTTCACTTGCACTTGCATTACTATGACTGCATGTTAAAAGTTTGAGCAAAATTGAAAGAAATTGTAAGGCCCACTCAGACCCATTCCTAGGTAAGTTGGAGGATCTGTGATGCAACAAGCACGAGACATCCTACTGTGTCATGTTAGCTGTCTCACTAGTATGATGCAATGACCAAACTGCATTGATCCGTGTCATACCGCTCAGTGGACACAAAGCATTAGAGTATTATAGACCATAATGTATTTCTTTTTGGATTCGTTGATTTCTAAACTGTACAAACCATTTTTCTCACATCTTGAGGTATAAACGACCTTAATCTGTTTTTAAGTTAAAAGAAAAACTTAAAACAAAAATTTATTAAGTTAAAGCTTTACGCAACAGAACAATAAAGCAGTTTGCCAAACAAAGTATAAGGATGTAAGCAGTAAAACAAACTGACTCAGACACAGAAGTTATTCTGATAAACAACGGGGGTTTAGATTTTCTAATGTAAAGGCAAGCAGAGAATAACAATGCATAATAACAAAAAAAAAACATGAATCCCCAGAGATTATTTACATTAACCCTTATTTACAATATGGATATTTCTATTTCTAGTGATCTGCAGCCTCAGCCCTCCACCCTCTGATCCTGCTATGTGACTCCATCAGTATACCCAAACTGAGGAGAAAATATACCAGCTTCTAATCGGTAGCATAATAAAACTTCCAATCTTTAGCAGCACAATTAAATCACCTTTAAATCATCAAAGGCAGCATCTCGGACTCAAAATGTCATCAAATTTTACATTCTTGTTTCAGTTGTATATTTAGTTGTACCAACTAAATACAACTGTTGTATGCAGGTCAAATGTATGACTTTTAAAAACCTTTTTAATGCCAACATGAATAAAATTAAAGACTGTACTTTTTTCCCCCACAGAGTTTCCCTAGCCTTGTTTGGATTAGCAACAGAAGTGAACCAGTGGCAAAAATGAATGTTGTCTAGCCAACTGGCAATAACGTTTTCCTTACACATGATAGATGCAAAAAACCTAGCCAGCTACCTAGCTGTGTAGCTAGTAAGGATACATTAGCAGGTAGTTATTTTCAGTGAGAGCCTCCTCAAATCACAGAATGGAATGAAGTTGTTTGTCTGCAACTCAAACTTCTGTGTGACAGAAAAGTCCCACGAGAAAAAGCAACTAATATGACTTTGAATAGTCCTGCCATTAGAAAACTTAAGAACTGCTTTTAACGCATTATTTTCATGAATTTAAGCCATTCTAAAATCTTCCTTTTATATGAATTTTAGGCATTTTAAGCATGTGTGGATAACTGGTGTACATGTACAAAAGAATGCTCATTATTATAGTTATAATAACTGACTCCTATGATGGATACGCTGATCTGTTTTTTCCTGGTTCCTAGTTTCATTACTTTCTGATTCCGATTCTTGCAAATTTCAATGACAGTAAAACATAAGTATTTTTTTTAAATGTCTACAGCTTATCTAATAGACATGATGGTTTGTATCCCATAGAAAAGTGAAAAATTACAAGATGATTATGATTTTTATACATGAAACACACTGCTGTTTTGTAAACTTAAATGAATGAAAGCACCTGCTGCTGTTTTTGTGTGTGTGTGTGTGTTTATGGATGATAAATAAGCAAAACTTGTTAGTTTTGATGCATTTTGTGATAGCAGCAGATCAGTGTTCATATACAACTGAATGAAAATTGATGAGTGACTCTTTACATTTTAATCCTAATCCATTCATTTCTCCTCCCTGTGATCTGTGTGATCTGTGACCGAATTCCACACGTTATGTGTTTGTTAGTAATTTGTCTGATAAGTAACATACGGCTTTGGAAAAAATTATGAGATCACTTAAAATGATCAGGTCTCAGATTTTACTCTTTGTAGGTACATGTTTAAGTAAAATGAATATTGTTCTTTTATTCTATGAACTACTGACAACATGTCTCTGAAATTCCAAGCAAAATTTTGTATTTATTTGCAGAAAATAAGAAATGGTCAAAATAATGAAAAAGATGAAGTGCTTTCAGACCTCAAATAATGCAAAGAAAACAAGTCCATATTCATTTAGAAACAACAATACTAACATTTTAACTCAGGAACAGTTCAGAAATCAATACTTGGTGGAATAACCATGAGAGTCCAATGCAGTGGTCTCTTCATTTTTTCCAGAGCTGTATACCAACACCAACAAAGCACATCAAGTCTTACATTTTACAGCATTTTTGACCAAATGGAAATCTAAACCAGATTGTTGTTGTCCTCAATGGCTTGGTTTTAATAGACATCCCTAAAGAACACCAAGTACTCAGTCAGTTTCTATTATAAGATGAACTTTGAGGTGAAATTAGCCTTTTCCTGCTATTTGAACATTAAAATACACATTAGTAGAAAGGTGAAACTGTGAAAAGCCAGATCAGTAACAGACGTTTCTGGAAGCAAATTAAAAAACAAAGTCACAATTTGGGTCAGGACATTTTGATTAAGATGTTCTGAAGATCTAAACCCAAGCAGACATACTTGATGTGTTATAAAGTTTATCACCTGCTGCACAGTGCTCAAAAACTTAAGCCAGCACAAGAGAGTGCGCCGGATCCAAACAAGGGAATAACACCGCCATCTAGAGGCCAGACCGGCTCCCACACTTGGCTGAGAGCTGACAAAATGCTGGTCATGCTCTTTTGAGTTTCCCCTCGCTCACGCTCTCTCCAACATGTGGCTCCAAGCAGGCAGGATGACAGAAAACAATCAGAGAAACCAGCACCTGAACCACAACACACACACGCACGGCGTCTAAGGCCTTTTTATCTGCTGCTTGATGAGACTCTGAACTATAGCTCCCCATGCAAGATCGCTTCCAGCCGACATGCAGGGTGAGAACAAGAGGAGAGAGCGAGGATAAACACTTCTTCACACAGATAAAACTCTTGAGAGGACGGTGTGCATGCAGGGGTGCGTGTGCATATGTGTGTCGCCGCTCAGGACAGAGAGAAAGCCTCGGCGGTCTTACCCAGGATGGGAGCCAGGCGGAAGATGTCTGACAAACGTTTGTTCACCGGTTCATACGGAGACTCCTCCAAGAAGTCGTTACCTGCAACCAAAACAAACACATGAGACACAGCTGCATACCAACACCCAACTTCCTGGTGTGTTTCTCATTTCTCATGGGGGCAGACAGGGTGGGGGTTCGTGCTGGCCTTCATGTGACACGGGTAATTTGTGTCAGTCGATTTCCACGCTGGCACACAGCCACACGCTTGATTAGGCAGGTTGGTCAGCTGCATTGCACAACTGGAAGCATGCGAGGAGCTGGACGCTAAGAGCAACACTTCAGGATGCCACAGACAGCACCAGGCAGGGGAGGGGTGAGGGGGCAGTATGCTTCATTAGTTGCAAGGGATGCAATTTAGGAGGTCAAGAAGTAACTCAGCTCTCTCAAACAAATCAAGAGGGGTCTTGATTCATTTGAGAATGAGTGTATTGGTTCTACGTTGTGTTTATGTTAGTGTTTGGGGTGTGGGTCATTCCAGGGTGTTGTATTCAGTGCCCATTTGGAGGTCAGATTTTGGATCATAGAAGCAGGCAGATAAGGGTGGAAGTTTGTCTCTCCTTCGTTCATCATTGCTTAAGAGATGATGTGGCTCTAAGCAGTAACTTTGCAACTCCTTAGGGCCCCCTGCTGGCACTTAAAGTAGTTGAATCTACCCAAGATTTATAAAGCACATCCCCTCTTAATAACTTGTGTATATATATA
>CAEFZY010071305.1:0-12734 GCA_903066815.1 Brachyrhaphis roseni
TAATGATTGACTCGTAGCGATTAATACACTTAATCATTTCTGTCCTAATTGCAGTTCATTCATTACTTAAAATGGGGGCAAATATTGTTTGACAAACATCCAGGTTGGTTGGGAAATGCAGTTTCACTTCATAATAATCAGAATTTAAAACCTATTTTTTATTTTCTAGAGTTATCCTTGTCTACCATTAAATTTGTTTGTTGCTCTAAAAGGAGAGCAAACACTTTTCACTGTATTGTTTAAACTTTTGTGTTATAATAAATAAGAGAAAAACTATACAATTTTGAGATTAATCTCTGAAATTTTCTAGAAAATTTGCTAGAAAAATCTCAGAAATTTTTATATTAAACTCAAAACTGTTTCAGAAAAAACAAGGAAATTTGTTTGAAAATCATAAAACCCTCATTTTTTAAAAAAAATTTGAGACTCTCCTCAAAATTTCAGAATTTTTCAAGCAAATTTTTAACTTTTCAAAATAAAAAATTTCCTTGTTTTTCTGCGAAATTTCTTAAATTAATCTCAAAATGTTTATTTTTTCTATCTACAGTGGTTCTAATAGTCACAGATGTTAGTTGATTCAAAATGCTACAAAAATGAAAATGTTTCAAGGAGTATCCAGTAAATAATGTTTCCCTGCATCTTCTGGTTCGGTATGAAACTAATTTGACTAATTGGGCTCCATTAAGAGTCCCACACAAAACGCTGTCAGTTGCAGTTCGACTCTCAAAACTCACTGTACTTCTCGTCACTCAAATCGAAATTAATTTTGTCGAATCACAACTTTCCTGTCCTGATTTTTTAGAGTGAAAAGTTGAAAAGACTGCACCAAATTGGCACCACTGTTACCGTTGTCCTGGTTGGAAAACAGCCTACTTGCGCTGGAAACCGTTTTCCCGATGTCGGCCAGGGAGCGGAGGTTGGACTTCTTGGTCTGGTGGCGGTGTTTCCGTAGCAACGTGTACATCACCTTGTCCTTCAGGTCTGCTTTCAGCTGGCCGATCTCTATCTGGTTGTCAGTGATCATCTCTGAAAGCAAACAATTGTTGCGTCAAATCTTAGTTTAGATTTTGTTGCAATGCAGAAAACATTCATATTATTTTTATATTTTATGTAATGAAATTGTTCGTCCAAAACACCTTTATTCTGCTAAATTGTTGAATGAATAGACAAACGAGCTCAACAACAAAGATATTTATTGTTTTTCATCTGTTATTTAAATTATTCAACCATGAGATTGCTAAGTAACGGGGCTGGGCTGGACTCGGTCGGGGTTGCTAGGTAACGGGGCTGGATTCGGCCAGGGTTGCTAGGTAACGGGCTGGACTCGGCCAGGGTTGCTAGGTAACGGGGCTGGGCTGGACTCGGTCGGGGTTGCTAGGTAACGGGGCTGGATTCGGCCAGGGTTGCTAGGTAACGGGGCTGGGCTCGGCCAGGGTTGCTAGGTAACGGGGCTGGGCTCGGCCAGGGTTGCTAGGTAACGGGGCTGGGCTCGGCCGGGGTTGCTAGGTAACGGGGCTGGGCTCGGCCAGGGTTGCTAGGTAACGGCGCAGTGCCCGTGGAATGGGACTTAGGAGGTTTTTGAAATGGCTAATTTTCCACAAAACAAAAAAAATTAACTTATTGCCAAAAAATGGCTGGTTGGGGTTTTTTTTAAGCGCTTTTTGTTTTTAGAAGCAGTAGAGACTCAAATTGAAATATTAAAACATCCAAAATGTAAATTTGGCATAGCAGTTCCTCCATGAGATAATCTGATAAATTGGGCGTCTGTAAGATTATTGGAAGAGGGAAATTAGGATAAAAACTTGGCATTTGCCTCTCATATAAGTACACCTGCAAGTATGCTATGGGTAAGCACCATAAGCACACTGAATATAAGTAACTGCTCCATATTTACCTCATAAATATACAAAACGTACTTTATTAGCATCCTGTTTCATAATATATGATGTACCAAAAGTTCTCCAGCTGTTACAATGTTTAATGTAAACCCTGAATTTCACAATGCAGTCGAAACAGCGATCCAAACTACAGTTGAAAGGATCTTCATACTTGTAAAGACTCAATTAGCGATTCCAGAAATGTTCCCGTTTAAGAGTCTTGCTGGCAGGATATGGTTCAATCTAAAGGTCTGAACTATTTTTAAAAAAGAAGATCAGAAGCCTCAAAGCTGACAGAAGCCAGCCTCGGGGAAACTCTCTTCCTGCGGACGGTTAGTACAGTTAATGGCCCATCAGTCAAAGCGCCGGGTCTTTTCGGCCTGCGCAGTCAGTTACATCACATTAATCAGTCTGAGTGGAAGCTCTTCCTCCTGCTCCTTCGTGCAGACCGACACAGAGACGTCATAATCTCAGTGCAACTGGAGACGATGAACTGCCCTTAAAGTGGGGAAGTTTTTGTGCCACCATTTTGATTTTGGAAACTACTTTCTGAGTCCAGCTAATGCTCCAACAAACCAAAGACGCCTCAGACTACATCACACTGCAGGAACATGATGACCTTTATCGGGCTTTGCAGCGCTGCTCCACAGGTCACATGATCAATTTACTCACCAACAACCTGAGGGAGAGTGGAAGCCTCCATGTCCAGCATGATGGTGCCTTTCTCTATGCAGGTGCGCAGCTCCAGCAGGCTGTGCAAGGACAGCGTCGCCACATGGGGTTTACTCCAACGCTCACCTCCTTTCTCCACCTTTTCCTCAAACTTTATCCACCTGCACAGACAGCAAAGCAGAAAATAAGGCGTCCAATAAATGGAAACACATAAAACTGATTACAAGATCATGGATGATCTCTACAGCCTTTAAGATGTCTTCTGCAGAGGTTATAACAGAAATGAGCTGTGTTTACTTTGTAAAAATCAAAATAAAAGTTTAAAATTTCTGTGTTTCAATTAAATAAGAAACACAATTTAAATCGCATATGTTTATTTACACGATAAATCATTAAAAATCATGCCAGGCCATAATTTTCCTACCACTTCCTGTCGTCTTCTCTGTCTTTTCTGCTACTAGTAACATCCTGTTGTTGGTCACATGACTTGTGATGAGAACAAAAAGAGTTTCCTCTGCAGTTTTGCAAAAATACACTAATTTCAATACAGCAAAACCTTTTTAGAAAGATAGAAGATGTTTTTTTGTTTTTTTTACCGCATGTTTTGATTTAGCCAATTAATTTTTGTAATTTCAATTTGCACAGTTTTATGGCCAATAAAAACGCAGCTGTGAGCGTTCACTGGGGGTTTTGAACATGAACTAAACCAGAGTCTCTGCAGGTTTCACCAACTCAAATTTAAGACTTTTAAAGACTTTTATCAATGAAATTTAAAACCTGACAGAAATGTACAAAAGAAAATCGCATATTTTACATCGTACTGGTGCCAAGGTGTTTTGCATGTTTGTACCTTTAGAGGATCAGGCTCCAAGTTGATTTACCTCATTAATTAGTCTTTTTTTTTTTTAAATCAAGCCTGTCAGATAGATTAATTGATTTTTTTATTGTTTAAATCCAGCAGTGTTTTGATTTCTACACCTCTCTCTCTTTGCCCCTTTGTCCTTCTGCAGAGGCAGATAGATGGCAGACTGGACTGGTTCTGAGCTTTTCATTCGGCCCGTTTGGCTGCCAAACTTGCACTTGGCAGATGGACGACTCAACCCAACAGTGGCCCGGGTTTTTATTCTCCAGTTGTCACCCAGTCCACACGCAGAGGCATTGCACAATATGTTCACTTCTTAATGTGCCTGCAGAATAATAAGCTTATATTAAATTACTTTGATTTTACAGGTGATTCTATAAAATCACCTGTATAAAAGAATGGAAGCAGCAATAATGTGACAAGTATCTCTGCTGAACAGAAAATTCCTATCTACCGAGCCACTAATCTATCTTTTTTATTTAACTAACATTTAAATTCAGTCCAATTTAATCAAAATGGTGAAAATTTAAACATTTATATTGTTTTTAGTTTTTAATCACATTATTTTTGACACAAATTTTGTCCATTTAGTGTGGTTTTAATAGCACACAATGCTTTTAATTCAGTTAAATTCTGTTAATTTATGTTCAATTCGCAATAAATTAAACATCTTCGGATTCAAATTCAGCTACATGCTTTCCTATTTGATCCTCGGTTTAATACAATGGAGGCAAATTACATCCGCAGCAATTCCTCATACTGAGCAAGCACGTGGGCACAGTGGAAAGAAACAACTCCCTTCGAAGAGGAGGAAACCTCCAGCAGAACCAGGCTCAACTGCAACAACTGATGGGGGTTCAGAGGTCAGGACGTAAACACAGAAAAAACCCCTAAGAAGGGCATTGAACGTCGTATTAACGCATTAATCTGGTTTCAGCTCCATTTTGCAGTTATAAATCACTCACTACATCAGAATCACTTCGTTTTCTATCTTATAAAAGTATCAGAAATTAAATTTCTTGAATGATCTATTGAACTAGTATGAAAACAATAGCTACATCTTATTAAACGCATAAAAGTTTACAGCTGTAACTACCGACTATTTAAATAATCAATTATTTGACCAATTACTCTAATGATTAATTGATTAATCAGACAAAAAATGCTTTTTCATTTAACCACTTAAGGTTATTTTATACCATAAGAGAACTACATTGAAAAATCCTTTTTTAGATAAGAAAGTAAACATTTTATTGCCTAAAATACCAAATGATACAATTAATTTGATTAATACTTGATTATTTGTAGAAAATGAAGCATCTGCAGCCTAAAAACTACTGACATCAACATGTGAAAATGCTCAATAGAAAAATTTTCTTTACAGAATTTGAACTTTGTGAAACTAAAGCTGCCACCTGAGAAGTTCTGGGTAAAACAGATTTACAGAGAAATTGATTTATTTTTAGAGTTTTTTTTCTGTATACTCCAGTTGCCGATTAATCACGATTATTTAAATAACAGATTAATTGCTTCAGCCCAATAAAATTTCCTGCAAAGTGTTTCTACAAACCATTCAGCCCAGAGCGATTTGAAACTTTTATCTGCAGGACACTTGGTCAGAGGTCAGGATAACAAATGGACTCATTTGGTTCCTCGACCAGCAGCCCAGGGATCCTGTTTCCCCCGAGACAGTTTCACTCATCCACTGCTAATGATGCATAAACAATCATCCCTTCTACGTCTTGTCACAATAATCTAACAGGCCACACAAAAGAAAGACCTAAAATGATATTTTCTTAAAGTAAAACTTGCTCAAAACATTGCAAGGAGGATCTTTGATTATTTAGATGTCCAGGGCTGCAACTAATGATTATTTTGTGATCATTAATCGATTAACTGGATTTAAAAAATGGCACAGATTATTAATTTAATACTCTGTGATAATCTGTGGATAGTTTTTTTGAACATGAGTTTTGTCTTAATATCTGGATTGATTGTGTTGCTCTTTTAGCAAATGGCCATTTTTAAAGTCTGTATGCTCCAGTTAACGATTATTTGAACTTAGTGACTGATTCTTACAATCGATTAATCGTGATTAATCAAATTTATGATTGGTTCGATTAATCACAATTAATTGATTATTGAATTAGTTGACAATTACTTAAAGAATCGATTAATTATGATTAATTGGATTATTCGTTTCAGCTGTGACGTGAAGTCAGTGGGGAAGGCCTCTGAACATCACCTGGGCAGATGTTCTTACCTGGCCGTCTCTTTCCACTCCATCTCCTGCCCGTCCACCTCCAGCAGCTCGTCCAGCTCGGTGAACAGCTGCGGGGGCGCCGGGCCGTCATCGTCCTCCCCTAAGATGAATCGGATCCTCTCGGCTGCCGGCGAGACTGTGAGAGACGGAAAGATACTGCGGTTCACAGGCTGGCACTGGTTCCCGTTGGGCAGCGGTTTGGACTTCTCGCCCTCCGCTGGACTCTTCACCTCCAGCGGAGGTGGAAGAGGAGGAACTTTAACCTCCTCTGCATCCTCTTCCTTTTCCTCCTTCTCCTTTTGATTATTGTTTTTGGACATCTTTTAATATTTCAGTGACCCCCCCCAACCCGTTGCTCGCTGAGTCAGCTGAGATTGACACAAGCCCACCCGAGTCCCAGCGCAGCAGCTAGACCTTCATTAAAGCCCCTGGTGGAAGTGACAGCAGATCTCAGACGCCTTTGCACTTTGCAGAACAGGTCGGAGGGGGCCGGTGGGGTTTAGGGGTCCCCTCGGTGGCAGCTAGCCCCCGCTCCCTCTACGCCTCCCCTTCTCTGTCCAAACAGGCCTTCACTATTGGTCCTGCTGCCTTGGCAAGTGGCCGTGAAACCCTCATTAACAAATAGGAAATGCTGCACAAACTGGCCTATTCTCTAGCTGTGCTTGCCTTCGCTCCCCTTTGTCTTTTCATTCGAATATTAAGAGTGTTACATAACACAAAGCGGAACACGGTTTCAGCAGGATTTATATACTTTTCAGTGCTTTTCAATGGATATAAATAAACAACATGATCAGACATTGTTCCAATGAGTGCAAACTAAAATTAAAGTTTTAATGATGGACCACCAACAGTGGTTACATAAAAGCTCAGAGGGACGAGTGAAACTGTACATACAGTTCCAGTCAGCAGCTTGGAAACACTCGCCATGGGAACTATTCGTTTGAACAGTTCTTTTATAATAATACAACATCAAGCTGCATTGACTGCTTTGAACATTGACCAACATGTTTGATGTGTATAATTTTGGTGATGGCACTTATCAAAATGTAAATGTGTTTTCTTTATAACTTTCTAATTTTCTGTTTTTATTATGTAAAGCGCCTTGCTGCTGAAATATGTGACACTTTGATTTGATTGATCAGTTCCTCCAGGATTTCAGAAATGTTTTTTTTGATTGCAATCAAAATCACTGATTCATAAATATTTGTAAGAAATTTTGTGATATTTAAACTCCATTAAACCTCTTTGAAAATCCACATTTAGAAGAAAAAGTAATACAAAGAGATTTTTCACACAAACATTTTTATCCTTGTAATAATTTAAAAAGCTTGATTTTTGTTACTCACCATATCGATCGGAGAATATAATTTGGCATCAAGTAAACTAAAAATAAAACTGTAGCTCAAATTAAAAAAGTAAATTTCATTTCATTTTGATCTCAACTTGTCTTTTTTTGAAGAATAATTTTGTTTACTGGAACTTTGTAATTAATTTCATTTGTTGTTTCTGTTGTTTTATCTATTTATTTTGTGTATTTAAAATGTCTTCCAGTTCCAGTAAATGGCCATTAGAATTTACATTTTATTGATCTTTGAAAACGTCTTCTTGTATTATTATGCTATTATTATTATATATTATTGAAAATGGTCTCAAAACAACAATATTATCACAATAACGTCTAGGGAAATTTATCGTCCAGTAAAGTTCGTTACCGTGACAGGCCTTGCTAAGAGTGTCAAAAGCAACAGAGAGAAACAGAAACCAAAAACTGATGTTGACTCTACAGCCAATAATAAATCATTCTCTTCCTTCACTGGTTCTGTGGAATAATTTACCCAAAAAGGAAACTCATTTTGTGAAAATAATCCAAATTTTGAGTCCTCTTTCGTAGAAACATTTGATAGAAAAGATTCAATAAACAATGTGAGAAAACTTGGTTATTTTGCAAAATAACCAAAGTTTAAGAACTTAACTCTTAAATAAGGACATTTTAATAGCGTCTAGATCCAGTGTTGACTGTTGAGCTAATTTTTCCATTTAAAAGCGATCTGGATGCATGTTTGGAATGATTTTCAGGTTAGCCCACCACATCTGTGCCTGGCATCCACAGACAGGAATCGGACTGTTGATCAACGCGGTGCTGCATGACAGGACGTCTGCAGGTGATCTCAGGTACACGCTGGTTTCAGTGTCAGTCTACAGAGGTCTGCACAAATTTCACATGGTCTCCTCTAAGCCAACAAAGCAACCGCAGTCAAACACCATCAAGTGCTGGCAATGCTTTGACTTACTTCAAATAACAAAATACAACTCAACTCAATCACATGTGCAAAATTATATCCAGAAAAAACATCTGGTGCTTGAATTTCTTTATAAGAATTTGCAACTCAAAAATAAAGCCGCCTTGCACTTCAGCGATGTGTCTGTACCAGGATCTCACTTGCATAGTAATTTTATTAAACACTGATGTGGACTGAAGCAAGAACAAGAGACGCCAAGAGCTGAAATTAGCAAAATGAGCTACAATTACGGTAAAAAGACTGCAGAGTTCCAGGGTTTCACACAAAATAGTCAAGTCAAGTTTATTTATGGCACATTTCAGCAACTAGGTAGTTCAAAGTGCTTTACATAATAAAAGATGGTCACCACTTATGAAATAAGCAACAAACAAGACATTTTGTCAAACAAACACACATCAAATAAATTGATCAATGTTCCAGTTGAATCAAATTAAAAGCAACTCTAAAAAGTCTTCATTTAAAGTTTCAGCTGCTTGGAGTTTGTTCCAGATTTGTGGTGCATAGAAGCTGAAAGCTGCTTCTCCATGTTTGGTTCTGGTTCTACAGATTTGAAGTGATTTGAACTAGAAGGCCTGAGAGATCTGGAGGGCCGATGTTGTGGTGCCAAACCGTTCAGTGATTTATGAACTAACAACAGTATTTTTAAGGCGAACCTGTGAAAACGCTGCAGCAGTAATCAATAAACACATGGATGAGTTTCTCTAGGTCTTACTGAGACATTAGTCCTTTAATTCTGGAAATGTTCTTCAGGTGATAGAAGGCCGACTTTGTAACTGTCTTTATCTGAAGGTTCAGGTCTGAGTTCATCACTACATCCAGATAATCTGCCATTGGAATAAGTACTTTTTAAAATCAATATTATAGAACTATTGACTTAAAACAAGCTCCTACATTGTGCTGAAAGTTACTTGTAAGTTAGTTTTGACTTATTTCAAATGTACTAAGATATTTACACTAGAAACTAGACCAAAGCTCCGCCTCCTGGCTCTGATTGGTTGTTTTTGGTGCATTTCTTCAGACGGCAATAGTAGTTCAGGAAGGAGGTGGAAGATTTTTTTTTCACAGATTATCCATCTCATAATAAACTCTCACAACATGGTGACAGTTTTAACAAATATAGAAAAAACATATATTTTTTATAAAAGTTTCATAATGCAGCTTTAATCAGTGGTTTGAATGACCACGCAAAGAAATCAGATTTCAGCAAAACATTGGAGCTAATCATCAAGAAAGTAAAAACCAAAATTTCTCCACAACAATTTGTGAATTTCTTAAAAAAAAACATCTTTCGGGATATCAAGTGAAGACGGATAAAATGTGTCACTAAATCAGCATTTTGGGCCGATAGACGAGGTGAAGCGTTGCACTTTTCCCCTCATTGTGCATTTCTGCAGCACATTAACAGCAGCAGGTAGAGGCCAGACAAACAGCTGAAAGATTACTGGGTGGAGGATAAACTGTCTGCGCTTCGCTCCCTCACACACACACACACACACGCACACACTCACATTAACACAAGCTGCACTAGCTTTAGCTCCAGCCACCTGTTTAATAACATCCCACAGGATATAATTAACACACATTCAGCTGACAGCCACATCTACAGAGACTTACTTCGATTACAGTAAACAGTTAAAACAGGATTTAAATACATATACGGTCAAAAGTGTATGGAGACTACAGCTGGCACCGCAGGGTCAGAGGTCATAGAGTTTACAGAGAGCGTCGGGTCGGGTGAATATAAAACGGCAAAGATGCATTTATTGAGTAACATTTTTGGAAACATTTTGCTTTAAGAGTCTTTTTACTTGAGTAACTTTTATTAAAGGGGCAGTATTGTGTTAAATTGACTTGTTTCAGCTTCACATTATGCTATGATGTTCCCTCATCAAAAACAAACCTGGACTTTTGCCTCGATTCTTTCACGTATGATCAAGAAATCATTTAATCTCCATGGCAACCATTCAGCTGTGCAACACGCCTGGGCGGACCTAGCCCCGCCTTCAAGGCGCAGCTCCTCCTCTAGGCTGAAGTTTCTAAACTTCTGCTTGGAGCTTGCATGTTCTCCCTGTGCATGAGTGGGTTCTTTCTGGGTACTCCGGTTTCCTCCCACAGTCCAAAACATGACTGCTGGGTTAACTGGTTTCTCAGAGTTTGCCATGTGAGGGACAACCTGTATTTAGATTCTGATTTTACAATTTATTTAGTTAGCAATAAACATGTATTTATTCAGATCTGTATTTTCTTATTTGCATAATTGTTTATTTGTGGAATTACACCATTTAAAAATATATATATATTTATTTTACTTGTAAACTACCTTATGTAATCTTATTTATTTACTTGTTTGGTCCTATTCATTTATTTTCAATTAAAATTTGTATTTATTTCCTACATAAATTGCTATATTTAGAACTCATCTTTGTTAGACAATAAATAAATATTTGTATTATTCATTTTTTGTTAAATATACTTACAATATACTGAAACATACCAATATTTTTTCACTATCCATGTTTGTTCAACATATCTCCAATAAAATTATATATATATTTATTGTTCATGGTATTCATTTTTTCATTAATTAATACTAATATTATCCTTTTATTAGATATACAGAAATGATTAAAATCGTATCCTCCAGATGCTGCATGTTTGACTCCGTCAGCGTCGAGCCGAGCTGAGAACGAGCTCGTTTGGGCGCCAGGGCCGCGCTGTCCCACTCAGGCAGTTGCTAAGAGCGCAGTGAGCCGGTGGGAGAGGAAGGTGGGCACAGGGTTAGTCTCAGTGCAGTGAAAGCAAAGAGGGCTGAGAGCAAGCACGAAAAGTACGGATAGAGATGAAAAATCCCCGTCGTTCAAACGCAATTTCAAAGCGCTGTGCGCTCCAGCCAAGAGCCACCGGCACACAAAGAGGACTTTGTCCCAGCAGCAAAGGCTCATGGGATACGAGACAGAGGAAGAATGCCTGCTGCCCGGCAGAAAGCTTAGTGTGAATGCCACGAAAGGCCCGTTCAGTCCCACTCTTGACATGCATCCTACACAAACACCCAGCATCTCCTCTGACCTTTCTGAAAAATACGACAAAATATGAGCAGCAGGATCGAGTAGCATGTCCTCTATCTGCGGTAAAACATGCGACGGTAATCCCTCTTAAAGGGAAGCTGTACAGAAAATGTTTTCCACGCCGCAGAGACTGAGATTCAGTATGCAGGGCGGCCAGCACACTGGCCGGGAACGGGGACCGGGCTGAATGCAGAATGTCACCCCGGGGGAGGTTCATTCAGGGCTCTGTATTTATACCCAGGACATCCAGTTCTGCCGTTTTATTAGGAAAACCGAGGCAGATGAAAACTTAACAAATACCAGCTGTTTGGAAAACAACCTGAAATGAAATGAACTCTGTGAACTCTGCAGGTACAAACATGCATTAACAATATGTACGATATGTCTGCATCGGTATCGGCCTGATAAATAAAACCGGGCCGATATTAACACCCAGTATTTATTTCCATCTTGTTATTGTCTGCGTCTGAATGTTTTTTTCCAAATGTGTCAAAAAAGTAAAGAAGTATATTTAATATCGGTAAAAACTGGTTATCAGCCATAACAGCAATTTGATTCTGGATATCGCATATCGGATATCAATATCAAAATCAAATTATCAAACTTTCATATTGGTGCATCCCTACTGTTTTCTTTACTCAGGATCACAAGATCTGTGATTAATAAACTTTTTTTTTTATCTCTGGCTCCAAATCTTTTGAACATAAACATTGAGTGAGAGCTGACAATTTTTCCTAAAAAGAAAACAAACATCAGACTAAGTTAAGATCATAACTCTGATGGCTAAAAGGTCAAATTTGTGGTGTTATGGGTAAACAAGCGACATAGTTGTGAGTAAAATTGCTTCAAGTAGCCAGTAAGATTCATCCAACAGCAGTCCGACTGCCTAGAACACCAGAGGTCACTTCAAAAGCAGGAAGTGGACTACAGAGCAAAGCATTCTGGGTAAATACAACCAAAACAAACACGCTAAAAGCAGAAATGGCTCATTGTCTTGACCCTAAAATCTGACGCCACTCCATTTTGTTTATGTTTTGAAAAGAAAGTTGTGCTCAGTGTCTTCTAAAGACGTTTTTGTGTCATTTTCTTTAGAGGTCCTCGGTGCAGCGCCCCCACAGGTGAGGAGGGGAACAGGTTTTTGAAAGAGTTTGATTTGTTTGACTCAATGCAGTGTGAAAGAGAACCACAGCAATATAAACATAGATATAACAAATGTTGTAATTTTGGTTCCTAATCAAACCTACTTTAGAAATTCAATCCATTCATTTTTAAATAAGAAAAAGGTAGTTTCCCCAACAGATGGCTCTGAGGAACACCAGATTTTATATTAAAACTAATTCCTACTAAGTAAAAAGCAAAACAGCCGAGCCTTGAGTTTTGACATGTGATTTATACTTTCCTCCATAAAAATCAAACTATTTTATAAATGTTTCATGCTTAGTTAGTTTTGGAGGCAGAAATGTTCATAAAAATTAGGATATTTTCCACATATTTAAGTACCGTAATTTCTGGACTATAAGCCGCGACTTTTGTCACACGCTTTCGACCCTGCGGCTTATGCAACGATGCGGCTTATTTGTGGGGTTGTTTTTTTTTTTTTTTTTTTCTAACGCTGCCAGGGGCGCTCCAGCAGAAAAGGTAAGAGTGAGACAGGTGGAATATATGTGTCGAGGAAGACGCAAGTTAATGCCTCTC
>CAEFZY010071307.1:0-18541 GCA_903066815.1 Brachyrhaphis roseni
GTATTCCGCCCACCGACCCACAACGTCCCGAGTCGAGGTCAGCAGCACACCATCCCCACCATAAACAGTGTTGGTGCTGCACCGCTTCCCCCTCCTGAGACGACGGATGGTGGACCAGAATCGCCTCGAAGCCGTGCTTCTGGTAACTGGTAACAAGTAATTCAATTAAGTTTAACCAAACTCAATGCATTGAGTTGGTTTAACTTGAAAGATTTAAGTCAGTCTCACTCAAATCATTTAGTTTACTTCAAATGAAGAAGTGAACTAATAAAGGATCTTTTTTTAGCTCAGGTGGCTTTTATTTGAGAGCAGTTAGTTAGAGAGGAAATAGAAGGAAGACATGCGGCAAATGTCATCAGGCCGGGAATCGAACCTGTGACGTCTGCATCAAGGACTAAAGTCTGCTGTGAGTTGAGCTCTACCCCTGCTCCACCACAGCACCTGGTTGGTACAGGATCTGTCCCTGGTGAAGATTGCGTCATGACGTCAGACTTAGGATACAAATACCGCATTGAAGTTAATTGTTTCAAGTGAAGTCAAAGTAAAAAGTTCCTCTAATTTAAAAATATATAGCTTTTAAGTTCATTTAACACAAACAAGTAAATTGTCATCACTAAACCAAAAGAGTTAAGTGAGATTAATAAATAAGTCCATAACATGAACTACAGCCCAAATACATTTCTTAGATTGTACGTTTCTGATGAGGGAGTAACATAACATGATGCAAAGCTCAAAAAAGTAAATTTTACATAATACCTCACCTTTACATATTGACTTTGTCCAAGTTTATTTTGTCTTCTTATGATAATAAGCTTCACAGATCTCTTGTGAATCTGAGCTGGTGACATACAGATGCTGCAGTGTTGTGCAGCAAAAACTCAGTGGTTCAGAACGTTCAGCGTTTCACTCTCAATTTCAGTTCCATTCTGAAACAACTGACAATGTCTGGCAACAGCAGCAGTATATAACTTAAGAGACGCTGTCTCTTAAGTTATATACTGTGTTTTAAACTAACACAGTATATTCATCTGAGTGGGAAATATTGAGAATATTGAGATGAACAACTCAGCTTTTGACTCAAGAAATTTGAAACAAAAATATGAGAGATGCAGGTCAATTTTATGTACAAATGACTGTAAAACATTATTAACTACAAATTGTTACTTTGTCATCCCAGCTGCAGTACTAAATCCACACCACAGGTCACACGTTAATAAACTGAACTAATCATTTATCTACAACTCTTCAGTTCTGCCAACAGCATATAGTCTGGTTCCTTGTTCTGAAAGAAATACTGATTTATTTCACAGTTTAAAATGACAAAAAAATCATACATTTTTACCACCAATTCTACGAAATATTAAAAAAGTAGACTTAAATAATCACAAGCTCAGTGGAACCTAAATGAATTCAGGTGGCTTTAAAGTTCAATCAAAACGTTGTGTTAGTCACATCCTTTCAGCTATTGCTCTCCTACAGAACCTGGGCTCACTATAAACTATTTTAATGGCTGATCTAACCACAATTTTTCCATATAGGTGGCAGAAAAAAACACAACGGACAGAGCCTTTTATGTGAAATGATGGGTCACCCTACTTGATAATGGGTGTCAAAAATGTGGTCTGAGGGTCATTTGTAGTCCCTGACCACAGCTCTAAAATTGTAAAACATTAAATATGGACATTTTTAATAGAAAATTTTAGGAATAACACAAAAGTATTTATCTTTGAATGGCCATGTCTCTTGCTCTGTGGTCCCATTTATAATGGGACCACAAATCTTCAGCAACATTTACTGAAATAATTCATTAAATTTGCCTAAATATTGCAAATGTTTGAGGAAAACAAGAAAGCTGTCAGAATCATAACGGTTTTTGACCTGGACAATGGATGAGAAAATAAATATCTGTTAAAAAAAACAACAACAAAAAAAAAAGCAACCCGTTTCTTCTATTAACCCAATCCTTAGAAAAACTTATGTTTGAATCTACAATGATTTACAGATGCATTTCCTTCCAAAATTCACAACATTTGTTTTTGCTTTTTTTTTTTAAAAAAATATATATATATATATTTTTTTTTTGTGGTTTTCCACGTGATGAATTTGGCCCATGTGGTAAAACGTCTGGACACCACTAGAGGTCAACAGCTGCTAATCAACGTGTAGAGCAAAATCTAAACATATGCTCACAACCTCCAAACAAACAGCTAAACTAAAAACCCGGGTTTAAATTAAATGTGTATGAGTGAAAACGTAACGTATCATTTTGCTTGAACCAATCATAATGTGTTGGTTATTCTGAAATGAAAACATTTCCATACCGTCTTAACAACTGTAGAAATGTCCCCAAATATAAAGTCAAACACAGCTCTATGTGTCAGTGTGACAGTTTGAGTTGACATTAAAGTTAACCGTGGACAATGCACAGCTGTTATATGGTTTTTATGAGAGTAAAGTGTTGAAAGTTGGTTGGTTTTGTCATCTTTTTGGCAAATGTAGAAGGAAGAGGTGAACGACTTTGACAGAAAGCTTACCTGGACTTTTAAGGTTATATTTATTCTCCATGCTGGCAGACGCGACGTATTCTGCTTAATCTGGAAGTTGGTTAGAGAGTCCGCGGTCAACTCGTTCCAACACTAACTTACAGAAGACGTTACTTCCTAGACTACCTGGAATGAAGAACCCGGCTAGCTTGCTTTCTGGCTGAGGTGAGCCGACAGCGGGAGGTCTTCCTCGGGGTACGGGCTCCGGATGCAGCGGCTTAGGGGACGTTTGCATAAAGTTTCGTATCAAAATCAGAAGGACGCTGTCTCTTAAGTTATCTAATGTTTCAATATCGAAACACTCCGTTTAACATTTTTAGCGTGACGTCATTTTGTCGAACGTAAACAGGAAGTGTTTGTAAATGCTTATTCTCTATTATTTTGCAACTGCCAAACCAACTAAACGATGCATTACCGCCACCTATTGAGCTGGAGTGTGTTTCACTTTTTCCACAGTCTTTTCTACACAGCCCTGAAATTATAATAAATAATGCAAAATTAATTGTAAAGAATATTGCAGAAGTGGTCAGTTTGTCCTCCATCAGCCTAAACCTTCAGCTTCATAATTCCTGAGATAACCCAGGATAGCCTAAGGTGCTTTAACTAGAAGACTTTATCAAAGGAAAAGTTTTGCACATGTTGACAAACCTATTAGTACCCCTCTGTCAATGACTGAAATCCCACAGTTGCCACTGAAATAACTTGAACCTGACACGATGATGAATAAAAATTTACTGAAAATTAACCAATTAAAATGCAACATTATTTTTGAAATGTGGTCATTTCTAAAAGCAAACTAATGAAACAGGCCTGAACAAAAATTATGGTACAAGTAACTTAATATTTTGTCGCAAAACTTGTTGACGTGATCACTGCAACCAGACAATTTCTGTAACTGCTGTTGTGGAAAAAATTATTACCAAGCACTGTCTGGTGAAATCACTCAATCAGGTTTATTCATGTACTGTGTACAACACAGAGAGCTTGCAGGACAATCAATAATGAAGCAGTTCTGAAAGAAGCACTTCATGTGTTGTCTCTGCTTAGCAGAGACATGTCTGCCTTGCTTAGCCAAGGATAAGGAATCCAAAACAAGGGAGAGACAGTCTGGTTCTCATGCAGCTGTAGAAAAACAACACCCAACCTTGTACATGTAACCTAAATAGCTTTATCCAGTGGGAATATACAAGAATTTAGAATAAACATGTAGCAATACAACTAGCAGATATTACCTTAGAATAATTTTCCACTACACTACCCATGAGACTTCAGCACCTGTCTCATGGCCAGGCCAGGTATGCTGGTCCACTCCTCATCTACAAACTGTTCCATTTGTCTCAAGTTTGAATGGTGCCATCTGTGGACGGAATGTTTCAGGTCCTTCTGCAGATGTTTAATAGGATGTAGGGAGTTATGGGGAAGTATGGTTATTTGTCCAGACTTGATGCCACATGTCAACATGAGGTCCTGAGTTTGATGTCATGAGTGTGTAGGTCTGATGATATTTGGAGTAAAACCAACAGAATGTTAAAGGTTACACTTGGGCCATTACATTCAGAATTAAGAAAATACCCCTCTATAACAACGTCATCACTCTAACTCTAAATCAGATGAGAAATCTGAGAACAGGTATAAAAACTGAGTGTAAAACAACAAACAGATGTGGTTTTAATACTTTGCAAATTGGACGAGGAAAGCTAGGTGCGGTATTGAAAAGAACTGTCACTATTAATTCATTAAGCTGACTGGAAGATGAAGTACGTTTTCTACTCTTCCTCACCCAGCATTCGGATAAACATAAAAATTAGAATAATTAGGAGTTGACTCATTTGTACCAATGTCATCATCCTGTTGCAGCTAGGTTTCTGTGAGACAGTATAAAACAATTCATATGTCTGATGTAAAATGTTTGGGAGATTTGTTTTGTTTATCAAACTGTCCTCCTTGTGTTCAGCAGAATTATTCTTACATGTTCCCTTCCTACCTCATGATGCAGAGCGTAGGTTTAGCTTAACAAGTGTCTCAGATAAATGCTATGTATATTTTTGGCTCCTAAGAAAAGTTAACACAGTTTAATTAAAAATAAGATCTTCTAAAGTTGTTGACTCAATGCATTGTGTCCCTCCATCTCAGAGAACATAGAATGACTTTTGGCTGAGACATTCAGCTACCCTTTTACACATTTTATTAACATTTTTTGTAGTACAAGATTTGTCAGAAAAAGACCACATATTACAAAATGGTGTAATCATTTTTAGTTTCGAGCAACACACTGTAATTTTTTCATACACTGTTACACCAAGCTCCAAACCTCTGTCTGGATTACTCTATAAAACTATAAAAGGAAACCTGACCGATGACTCATGTCATAATAAATTAAGGGAAATTCAATTTTTCTGCTTGTGTGCTCACACACCAGCATTTGCAGTAAATTGAACTTGTCATATAAAGATGCCAGAGGCATTACAGACGTATACTGCTGCAACATCACACAGCTCAGGAGTCACACGCCACTGACCCCTTGCCCTTCTTTGCATGGCTGTGCTGATTTTGGAGGATATGAAATGAAATGTACACATGGATGAACTACATATTTCAGCTAAATTGGAACTACATTATTGCTGCTTAATTGAAAAGTGAGCTCTCGCAATGTATAAAAGTCAATGAAGGATCATGTAATGTAGCTAAATTGCTCACATACAAGATATTACAATTGTAACTAGAAATAATTGTGGAAATGCAGAGTGAATACTATAAGCTGGAGGTGTTTGGTGAAAAGTGCAGAAGAATTTGAAGTCAATTGCAGAAAACTTGCAGAAATGCAAGAAATTGGAAAAAGGCATGTAGAAAAACTGTTTAAGAAGAGTGAAAATTTTCACTCCTCTTCAATTCAAAAATCCCACCCAAAGACTATTAGAAATTGCTGCAGAATACTGCTTTCAAACCTATGCTGTTAGGTCACAGCAGCTTTTAAGGTAAAATGAGCTAAAAAGCTACAGCTAGCTGAAATGATAGCATATAGGGTATCACCTGCAAGCTGACCTACAACAACAGGGTATTGGTTTCGAAATCTCATCTGCATAGTGTAATTTAATTGATCAAAGACGTGAGACAGTCTTAACTAATTAAAGAAAGGAAGCCTTTTTTTTTTTTAAATAAAAAAGGCTTTCAGATGTGTTCAGATGCACACTCTATGCACACCTCGACCCAGTTATACACAACCACCAACACAGAGACATAGAAACATGAAATCTAAACAATCATGAGGCAGAGCATAGCACAATATGATTCAAAACTTAAAAGATGTCAAACAACAAGGAAAATGGGAGAGAAAAGCAGGAGCATAGAGCTAATTACGTCAAATTTCACAGACGGAACCAGACTATCAAATTCAAACAGGAACTCCCTATAGAGAGGAACAAGATTTTTAAAAAGTTTGCACATTAAATGTGCAAACTGAACACAAAACTAAAATCCAAAGCATCATGGAACCAAATGTAATGTTGTTCTGTGATTTAAGAAATTCACAAACATTTGTCTTTGCTTCTGTTTTGTTTTCATGTCTAATGTGTAGTATGGCTCTATCATTCTCCACTGATGAGTCTTTAATAGATATTTCAGTAGTTTTGGGCAAGCAATCAAAAATGTCTGGGAAATCGCTTTATTTAAAATAACATTTTAATCCAGAGCCAAAAAAATAAATAAACTCTGGGATTTCTGAACATTAGATAGATTTAATTCCAGCTCAAACATTCAATAAAACCAAATAAGAACTTGTAATGTCTAAAAAGTAATATATATATAACTTTTAAAAGCATAAGATATATATATATATATATGCTTTAAGCATAAACTGACGTTGCAAAGACAAGGGTTTGAATTTCATTCCAAAAAGTTGTAAAACTCATAATTTCATATAAATTATTGAAGTATTAGTATTTGGGACAATTAAAGCAAAACCATCGCAGCATACACCAGTACTACAGCATGTTTTGCAAAAGGCTACACATTAAAGCAAAGTTCAGAAGAAGTAACTCAGCAGTATCTGAGTGTCTCATGCCAGAGATTTTGTTGAAACGTTCTTTGAGGAAAATCAGTCTGTTCCACTCACAACTCATCATCAGTTCTACAACAAAAGGTTGTACTGCCCTCTTCCGGCCGTCCAATCCACACTAACTGAGTCTACCACAGGTTGCTCGGGTCTTTTCAAAGGAAACTCTTGTTCACCATCGAGCACAGACAGAGCATTACTTACATCCTTCTTTACATCATCCACATTTTTGTGCATTAACAGCAAAGCACGGTTTACTACTGGCAAGGAATAAAAGTGATAAGCAAAGCCCTGCATGACTTGACTGTGAAACTTAACATGTGACAGTCTGAAGTTAAATCTCAAGTGATTTAATATTGAAGTCTCCAGACCAGAGAGTTAAAATTTTGAGTCTAAAAGCTTTTACTCTGAATTTTATTTTCACTTTTACTCTGAAAGGTCACTTCCATATGTTCTTGTTGACGTTGCAGACGTTGAAGTAAAACGTCATTACGTTTTAACCGTGTTTTGAGCGCGGGAGCTTTGAGGAAATTTGCGGACATCAGGCAGAAAACGTTGCTGGTACTTTCTATGGAAGCTTCCTTTTAGCTCAGCACCAACTGTTGGTAAGAAGGTTTAGGGACTAGCCCGAACCTCAGCTATCAGTCCACTCTGCGGGACTGACAGCAGCTTCAAGGAGAGGAAATAATAAGGCATCGAAGATACCTGGTTTGTGCTAATGCTAGGCTAAACAATTGCATAAGTATAAAAATAATTCCGGTGTGGCGGAATAAATACGCCTCAGAACAGTACAAGTTGTGGCGGTACAGTTAAACAGGAACTATCATCTTGTTAAAGTGCTGTAAATTGCGTCCCAACCCTACTCACAGTTGTAATGGTTTTACTGTGTAGCCTACACAGTGAAAAGAACAATAGCAATTCTATGATATTAAACAGTCACAGCGTATTCTGATCTGACAGAACACCGGCAAATAATCAAGTTCTTTATTAAAGATAAACCTGGTGTTTTTACTATCTGAAATCACAAAAGACCGAAGGAGCAGCAGCTGTCTTACGGTACAAAACTGACAGTCACTTGTTTGCGCCCCCTGTCGGCCAGGCGTTATCATGGCGATGAGAGGAGAGACGAGAGTGGAGGTAGAGACGGAGGAGGAGAACTACGGCCCACAGCCTCTCTCCAGACTGGAGGTAAAGTCTCCCGACTGCTCTCTGTGCAATGTTAGTGTGGCATCAACTAACTCTCTCTCTTTAGTTACCTAGCAACAGGTAACCTGTAGTAACCTTCAGGTTTCACACGTCTCATAACTGCTTAAAAATAAACGAGGTGGAAATAAAATTGGATAAAACAGGAAAGAGCATGCCACCAGCCTAACAGTATTTCAGATATTTAAAACAAACTAATCAATAGTTATTAATATCTACTGATATGAAACGCTTATATTGTGATAAGTTATCAGCCATTTTGTTCAGCCGTAGTTTAGAACTTAGGGTTTTTTTTGTATTAAAAGTTATTAAATGATTTGTCATGTAAGTCACTTTGAACTGCTTGATTGCTGAAATATGCCATACATATAAACTTGTCTTAACTTAAGATTTAATATGACATTAAATTACATAAAATACATTTGTCTTCTGCAGTTTGATGTGTAACACCATGGTATTCACAAATAAAAGGAAGGTCAAGTAAATGTCAACAGAAGACATGCTACAAATGTGTCTAAAGTGTTGTCTGTAAATAAATCATTTGTATTTCAGTACTGCTGGATGCTGATGTTGTCTTTTTGCCTGCAGCATTGTGGGATTAGTGCCAGCGACATCAAGAAGCTGGAGGATGCAGGGTTCCACACCATAGAAGCAGTGGCCTACGCACCCAAAAAAGAGCTGCTCAACATCAAGGGCATCAGTGAAGCCAAAGCAGACAAAGTTTTAGTAGGAAATGTCCATTCTTCCATTTACACAAGCTAAAACTGTACTTTCATTTATTTATTTATAAGCTGAAATCTTCTGTTTTCCATTGCGTGCATTAAAAGAACTCTGATTGCTTCACTCTATCCACTCCAGTGAAATGAAATGAATGGACTTGTGGTTGTGAAATAGTTCATCACTGAGATGCTGATAAGGATGCACAGCTGCACAGAGCTTTTTCCATGTATTAAGTTTAACAGCATTATTTAACAATGTATTATGGTCATCAGAGAATTAATGGTTAAGTTATGAAAATTGTGAATTCATGGCTGGTATTTTCTGTACATATGCTGCTTTCTTTACTTTCTCTCTCACTGGTGTACTTGGTTCTGTCCTTGGTTCTGTCCCTGGCAGGCAGAAGCAGCCAAGCTGGTGCCGATGGGCTTCACTACCGCTACCGAGTTCCATCAAAGGAGAGCAGAGATCATCCAGATCTCCACAGGCTCCAAGGAGCTGGACAAATTGCTGCAGGGTGTGGCCCAGTGACTGCCTCTCAGCAGTGACTTCTACACCATTGGGAGGGAAGCTGACCATGCTGAGTCTCTGTTCCTGTGCAGGTGGGATCGAGACGGGCTCCATCACAGAGATGTTTGGAGAGTTTCGGACCGGAAAGACCCAGCTGTGCCACACGCTGGCCGTTACCTGTCAGGTAGATCCTGTTTGACCAGGAGCTGAACATGGAGATGTGTGAAGAGCTGTGTTCACAGGAGCTGGTTTTCCTCTGTCCATAGCTGCCTATTGATCAAGGAGGTGGAGAAGGGAAAGCAATGTACATCGACACAGAAGGAACCTTCAGACCTGAGAGACTGCTGGCTGTAGCTGAAAGGTAAACACATTTATACTTATCTTTTTTATTTAATGTACTTAAACATGTCAAAGTGTTTGAACCCTTCCTGCTTGTCTTTTATTTGCTGGGGTTAGGTATGGGCTAGTGGGCAGCGACGTGTTGGACAATGTGGCCTACGCTCGAGCCTTCAACACAGACCACCAGACTCAGCTGCTGTATCAAGCCTCTGCCATGATGGCTGAGTCCAGGTCAGCAGTGATCTCAGTTATATCTGAACTATGATCCATTGAAAATGTCTGCAGGAATTTCTTTATACATTAAGACGGACATATTTTGGCTTCAGTGACATCAGATGCTCACAAAGCATTTCAGTTGAACTTCTTAGTGTAACTGGTATTTTCTCCAGGTATGCCCTGCTTATCGTGGACAGCGCCACTGCGTTGTACAGGACAGACTATTCAGGCAGAGGGGAGCTGTCGGCCAGGCAGGGGCATCTGGGGCGGTTCCTCCGCATGCTGCTCCGGTTAGCAGATGAGGTGTGCAGCGCAGCTCTGTGACCCAACCCCTTTTTCTGATGTAGTGGACATGTTGGTTGATCATTACTGTGCAGATCAGCCAGACATCCTAACAGCTGTTGTAACACAAACAAGTGAGACTTGTGTCTTTTTTTCCCCCTCTCTAGTTTGGGGTTGCCGTGGTAATAACCAACCAAGTGGTGGCGCAGGTCGACGGGGCAGCCATGTTTTCAGCAGATCCCAAGAAACCAATTGGTGGCAACATTTTGGCACATGCCTCCACCACAAGGTGTGTTTGTCTCTAAATAAGATTGTTTACTCCTCAGCCACACCTCCAACCATTTCTCCTCTGTCCAGGCTGTACCTGAGGAAAGGCCGAGGAGAAACCAGGATCTGTAAAATCTATGACTCCCCCTGCCTGCCGGAGGCTGAAGCCATGTTTGCAATCAATGCAGATGGCGTTGGAGATGCCAAGGACTGAGCAGCCCTGGGCCAGCAGGGGGCTGTAGTGAGCTCAGGAAGAGCTAGAGTAAAGTGTTCTCATGGTTGGTTGACTGTTCATCACAGTCAAAAAAAGTCTCCTGCCTGGACATCAGGTCATATTAGATCTAAACATTCCTACATGATGAGTATCAGCAACAATACTTTCATGGAGTACTGACAATATAACATGGGAAACCTGAACAAATGACTTCTAATGGACAATATTTGTCTAGAGATTTTGCTGAGGCTTGTGTGTCTAAGTTTAGCCTAAGAAGGCAGAAATTTTATTTTAAATGTTTTTGTCCATGAGCTGTTCTGTTCATATTCCCTTCAGAACAAAATTTCTGAATTCTTTGAGCAGTGTGTTAAGGGATCCTTTAATAAACTGGTAACTCATTCAGAACCAAGCAGTTTAATCTCATTAAAATTTAATATTGATTCAGATTTACAGGAAATAACATGATCATTTTTTGTCAGCACTGAGTGCTAACAAAAAAAGTGCAATGATGTCACTGTAAAAATAAGACAAAAAGAATCCCAAAAAATACTTATGTAACTAAACATTATTACTGCAGAGGTTGAACATTGGAAGAGCCAGAGCAGCACCACTAACAACTGTCCATGATTTGTTTTGATTATTTTAAACTAAATTAGCAGCTCTGATTTTTACTGTATCCTCCTTGATGCTTTGTTATTATTATTGTATTAGAAGTGAGCCCTTCCAGAACGCCCGTGTAAAAATGGAACAGAGCTGGAGCAAAAGGAAAACAGGATTTCTAGCTTTGTGTAAAAAGCTAGAAATCCACCATATTAGGTTTTTAGCTCGGCTTATTTTTTGTTCCTGCGACGCCGGTTTTGTTTAGAAAATACCATGAAAATCAATAAATGACTTGAAGTGTTAAAACATGGATTATAGCCTATCTGGAAGGTCACAGCAGCACTGAGGCTGCACAGCAGAGGAGTTTCTCAGCTTTTCTGGCAGCTGCTGCTACACTCTAGGCTTTAAATACTCAAAGACCAAGAAACCTGCTGCTGCTCTGAGATCAGCTCAACTGTTACTGGGCCCTTGGTCATTGGAGGCAAACATGCTGCAGTAGCATCAATGGGTGTAGTAGTCAGGTGAGCCTGCTGCTTCTTAGCTTGGCAGTTGGGGAGGAGGGGGGTGGAGCAAACTAAAGGGCTGAAAAGTTTGCAATAAAGGTAAAATCAATAAAAGCAAAGCACAGATGTGGAATCAATAAATACAACCCAAGCAATTTAAAAAATTAGACCAGTTACTAGAAAAGTTACCAAGTCATAAAATAATAAAATGGATAGTTTGAGAGACATCTATTAGTGAAGGAAAACATCTGAAGGAGTTCCCAAACTGTCAGTTTGTTTGTTTGTCGGTTAAAAGCTGAAGCTGAGCCTCCAGTTCATATGCTTCTTCAACCTGAAGACATAAGACGAAAGTTATGGTTTACATTTTAGTATCACTTAAAAAAAACAAACTTCATTTAACTATTCTTGTACTAGGACGTCTTTTGAGATGAAATCTTTTAAGGAGACCTGGCCAAGAGGCATGGGAATATAGACATGTTCTACTGAGACAAGACTTCTAAATGTATATAATTGCTTTGTATCTGCAAACATCTAGAACTGCAGACAGAAATGTGCATGTGTTCACATGCAGAAGGATCTTACATTGTCTGTGGGCATCTTCAGTGCCAGCCTGGTCCAGTTTGTGGCCTCAGAGATGTTCCCCAGATCTTTGTGACACTAAGCAAAACGGCAGAAGCTTTATAGTTCTCTAATATCATAAAGGCATCTGTAGTGTATTGGGATTTAATCTAAGCTGTTGAGTTTCAGGGAATTTCCAGTTACCTTGGCGATGTAAAGCCTGACATTCCTGGAGAACCCTGGCCTGAGCTCCTCTGCCTGCAGGAAACAAATGAAGGTCACCATAGAGACAGAGAGAAATAAACACTTCACTGTTACTGGTGGAGATAAACATCAGAATGTGACTTTCATTTGTTCTATGTTTCCAGTTGACTGTCTTATTCAATTTAACCAGACAGATGCAGTTGCAAATCAGGAAATGGTCAAAATGGCAACTAATTGTCAGCATGTATGAGAAAGTATTTCAGGTAACTGATATCAGAGGTCTGGTTTTATCCCACTAAAGTGACTAGAGTCAAATGAAGAAGGATCTTCAGGGATTTATAGTAAACCAGGATTATAATCTAGAAGTTCTCCTTACCACAGTTAACCATAAAACATTATTGATATTTGTTCAAAATATACAACTGTGATAGCTATCTCTATCTTGTTTCTTACTGCTCACCCAGGGAAATAAACCAAACTAATTTATTGTTATTCGGGATTATTCTTGTTGCTTTAAAAGAAAAATAAAGAATATCTAAAGAACTTGGCTCAGAGAAAATCCCTCCCTGGTTCTGAAAGGATGTGACACATCAGTGGAATTTTTATTTGTATGATTTTTTTTCTTTTTGTTTTCCTCTGGAGGTTCTAAAAACTGAAAGAAGTAAAACCAGAAAAGCAGCTAATTGCTGTGGTTTCAAACTGCTGTTAGCTACACAGGCCAATAATACTATATTTCCCCAACTTTTATTAGTAAAATAACACAAGATTAACATGTTCATAGATACATATTTAAGCACTACGTGTCCCATGTGTTCAAACAGATACTGATCATCACATGCATTTACATTGTAAGACTGGGCTGCTCAGCTCGAACGTTTTCCACAGAAAGCTAATCAATTTATCATAATTTTTTCTGGAGCACATAGAATTAAAATGCACAACAAGGCTCCCCTAAATTTGTATAAAAAATTATTTATTGTAGTCCCCCAAGTGCTTCTGAATTAACAATTCTGGACCTCATGGCAAAACGTTTCTACACCACTGCACAAGCAGTTGGAGTTCAGAATGAAAAGCAGCTCCAACCTTCAGGAAATTCTCCAGAGCATCATGAATGGAGGTGGTGGGGGTGCTCCGGTACAACGCAGCAGCAGCCTTCTTCTCCAACCAGTCAAATGTGGCAACCTGCAGCCCAACCCCCCCCCCACACACACAAACACATCAGAGAGCACACACACAGGTTGGTTGGAGGCTTCCATCAGTGTGTGATGGGTCTCACCTCGTAGCACCATCTGCCCAGCAGGTAGTAACACACGGGGTCATCATCACTGAGGGCCAAGGCTCGATCTAGATGCTCCTGGATGGACCAGGGAGGGAAACAACACAGAACTGCTTAAATTAAACTACATCTATTTAGTAATGGCAAAAACACTACGCTTTGAGAAGAGGGTTCTTGTTTGGCAAAAGTCCAGAAAAAAACTCAAATGCTTAATTTATTAGTTGAACAGCAGCTCCTTTTCTGTCTCTCTGCAACAACCAACTTCACTGTATGGAAACCAATCCAGAACTGAGGACTGACTGGGAGTTTGAGAGGCCAGAGGCCTCACACACACACACCAAAACCCAAAGACACTGATCCAGGAGTACTTTCTACGTTAAGTAAAAGTAAAGAGTTCATGGCAGCTGTGGCTCCTTTACTGGCTTCATCTAGAAGAGACACTGTTGAGCAGATCACATCTGATACGGTTTTCTAGTCTCCAAGAAGAAAAGAAGGAAACATGACTTTTCTTCTGGCCGGGCAACACTTCAGTCAACAGCTTGTCTGGGAGACAGACGGGGTTAAACACAAACCGGCCAGCGGATGGTCTCCAGGAGGAGAGCAGGAGGAGAGCAGAAGTTGCTGTCGGCAGCAGCAGTGTGTGAAACAACAAAGTTTTCCTGCAGTAAAACTCTGATTGCCAACAATAAATCTCCAACTCTGTCTGCGATCTGCACACACATCAGGACACAGCTGGGATATTATAATAATGAAAAAAACCCGACCAGTAAGGAAAATGATTATTAACTATGATGGATACTGTTAGT
Source organism: Brachyrhaphis roseni (assembly GCA_903066815.1). Lineage (NCBI taxonomy): Eukaryota > Metazoa > Chordata > Actinopteri > Cyprinodontiformes > Poeciliidae > Brachyrhaphis > Brachyrhaphis roseni. The sequence goes on from CAEFZY010071307.1 coordinate 14,290, forward strand.
GCAATATGAAAACTCCAATACATTAAGATTCTGTTATCATCCCTCCCTCAGCCATGGACGGACCAGGAACACTTTGTCTTTGCTTCACAAAAACTCATCATTTTATGCAAAACTAATGGAAATTTTTTCAAAAGAATTCTATCATCAGAGGAATAAAACATTCTGCTGTCTAATAAATCAGTAAACTCATATTTATATCTGTATGTTAATAACAGATGGGTGGGCGGCTGCTTTACCTTCAGGATGTGGCCACTCTTCAGTTTGCTGTGCATGCTCTCATACTCTGAGGAAAGTCTGGTCAGCACAGCGAACCTGACGACACGACCACAAGACATCCATGAAGGACGTAAACACTGCGGAGTTAGAAGGACACTAACTGTCTGCTGCTGATGACCTACCACTTATGACTCTCAGCATCCAGGCTCCTGTAGTTCAGAGCCAGCTCCGCCTCCTCCCGACCTGCACACAACAACTGTTAATACAAGAGCCTCTATGATGATGATGATGATCTATCCAATGAGTCCAACACTGTCTCACTGTCTCTAGTTGATCGTCTGCCCACTTGATGGAATTAGTTTTGAAAAAAGAAGAAAGCAGAGGCAAACTTCATTAGTCACATGGAGCAGATCAGCTCTGTGTGGATGGAGCAGCTCCAGTCTGCAGGGGGCGCTGTCGTGCAGCCTGTTGATGAGTGTCTGCTTCACTGGACCCCCACCAGCAGCACGGCTGCAGGGTGCTCATCATATGGATCAGCACTGATCCACATGTCAAATACTAAAATAATGTTTTTTAAAAACTAAAAAGGATGTTTTCCTGATCACCACCACAGAATCCTGTCATATCCTGATTGGAAGCAGAAAAACATGGCACTGAAGTCACCTAGGGTTCTGTTCTGTTCAGGGCTGGGCAGCTCCATTCCTACAGACCTAGATCAGGGGTGTTCACAGTGCGGTCCGGGGCTATTTGTGGCCCTCTGAAGGATTTTGTGCCGTCCCTTGACCTAAGTTCCAGAATGGGGCAAATCTGGCCCGAAAGCTTAAAGTGACTGAAGCAAATGGACATGTTGTATCATGTAGGGTTAGATGATCTACACATAATTTTAAAACAAAAAAAACAACATACGAGGTAAAAATAGATTCCCATAAATTCCCATTTATTAACAATATTTCTGCTTTCATGTTTTCTTTGAAGTGAACTGAACCACAGACATCAAGCTGCTTTTACTCAAACACAAATCATACATCCCACATTATGAAATCGAGAAACTGTGGACCAGTCTCATAATGTAATCATGCAAAACCTTATTTTGTATCTACAATGATTTACAGATCCGTTTTCCACAAAAAGCTAACAATTTGGTTGATTTTTCATTTTTAGTTTTTTATTTTAATTTAATCTGGAATAGATAGAATTAAAAAGCTTAACACGGCTGTTTTAATTTGGTATAAAAAAATAATTTAGTGTGGGTCCCCCCAAGTGTTTCTAATGAATGATTCTAGACCTCATGGCAAAAAGTTTGGACAACTCTTTGCTCCAGCACACCTGGACCAAATTACTGTTCCCTGCTCAGCGTCCAGACGTTCAGCCTGCAGAGGCCTGGGAACGATTCATTCAGCCGGAGCTGGAACCAGAGCCAGAACCGGCCTGGTACTGAAGCTGGTCTGGAACAAGAATGTCTGGGTGACTGTGTGAGTCTGTCAGTCTCTGAGTGTGTGAGAGCTCCCACCTTTTTGAGCGTAGCTGGACTTCTTCTGCTTGTCCTGGGCAGACTCGTACATGTCCTTATAAGCCCGAGCCAACCTCCAGAGGAAGTCCCTGCTGTCTCCGTACTGCAGCAGGATGAAGAGACAGTTAGGAACGTCAGTCATCATAATGAATAAAAATACTTTTTACTTTACATGAGCAACAGAAAAAACTATTTGACATTTTACAGTCTAATGGATTCAAAACTTTGGGAATTATTTATCCGTCAACCTCACAAAATCTCAGACACACTGAAGGACCAGGTTCAGTCAGTTGAAGCTCCTGTCCACACTTTGAGGATGGATTTTGTCCATCATGGACAGACAGCGACTCACCTCTGCTCTGTTGTCCAGCAGCAGCTGAAAGCCTTCTGCTTTTAAAGTAGCATCTCCAGTGTGAAGGATGTCACTCTGAGCCAAAAGCAGAGCCAGCTCTCCATGAGGAACTTCTGCCTCCATCCACAGCCTTCCCTCCTCCTCCACCTCCTCCTCAACTTCCCTCTCCTCTTCCTCTTGGGAGTCTTCTTGACGGAGGGTGAGGACAGTGGCACAGCTTCTTTCCTCCTCGTCTTCCTCAGACTCTGGCTCTGGTTCCGGCTCATCTTCATCGCGGTCTGTGTACTCAGACTCAGCGTAGGCCGTGGAGTACCTGGAGCCCAAAACAAGCACTTCATGTTGCACGGCCCCCTACACAGGATTCTCAGAGGACACGACTTTAAAGCTATGTTCAAGAGAGGATGCAACAAATATCTCTGTGAAAAGGTTGAGATTAATACTGAATATATTCTTTATTTATTCATTCTTTACTCATTTATAAGCTTATGGTCTGGGTCGATCTATCGGTGCACCCCAACAGAGAGGAATTATGTCATTACTAGTTACAGTACTGAGCTATTTTAAAATAGATTGAAGAAGCTTGCAACACTTGGACGGACACAGACACACTAAATATAAATATATATATATTCATCTCAGAGAAGCCCCCTGCTGACAGCCTGGTGAGAGGGGACGACATACCCTCCTTCGCTGGTCTCCTCATTGGTGCTGCCCACATCCTGGCTGGCAGTAAAGTAGATAGAACTGGAGCTGGTTGAGTCGGTCCGCTCTCTGTTGACATGGCGACGACGACGGACTCTTTGACTGTCCTCCACTCCCTTTCTAAAGGTGTGAGAGAGAAAACAGCAGCCAGAGAAGCCCAGTTTCACTCTGGAGTACAGGACACACAGCAGAACAAGTGCTAAGCATGGATCAGATCCCAGCTGAAGGAAGTGTGTCACACCTCCAAACAGAACAGTTAGGAGGGGCGGTTGGTGAGTCCACTCACTTGACATCCTGGATGATCTGCAGGGCGATGTCCTGCAGTCCCCCCCGGAGCTCGGCCACCTCAGAGCGCAGCGAGGCCACGCAGCTCAGCACCTGGTCCAGCTGGATCCGGAGCTCCAACTGCTGCTCTGGGGACAGACCCTGCACCACAGCCTCCACCGCTGCCACGGCCTGCTGCTGGGCCTCCATCTCTGGGGACGGACACACACATCCTCTGACTGTCTCTGCGCTTCAGACATTTTACTGATGCCTCTAGCATTTTTAATAGGACTGCACTGATAAGAGTTCTCTGGCCAATCACCAACCATTGAACAGCCTGACCTGTCAATTCTGGCTGGTAGTGATTTTTTATTTTTTATCTGAAAAGTCAGAGCTAAAGGGGACAGTGGCTGATTTTCAGCTCAGCACCTGCAAACTAGTTTAAGACGTTTGCAATTATAAGTGAGATCGGTTTCACATGGAAGACATCGGCCAATCGTCGATCACTCGAAATGAAAGAAATTATGGCTGATTTATCAGTGCATCCGTGATTTTTTAATTGCTCAAACTAACTCCTGTTTGTGTTGCAGCGACATGAACGATTACCAAAAACATTCACTTCTAACACAATGCTATGAAGGCATGAGTAGAAAAACAATGGAGGAAATCCCATGCTATTCATCCATTTCTAATACTGACATGAAAAGACTGATTTAAATAAATACAAACTGAAAAAATCTTAAGAACTTTAATTAATTTCCTGCAAAAAAGAATTGTTTGATAAGATTATTGAGGAGATAATAGATCAGGGGTCACCAACGCGTTGCCCGCGGGCACCCGGTCGCCCTCGGGGACGTTGTAAGTCGCCCGCGGAGCAAGTTCTAAAAATAGCCATTGTCATTATGGAGCACAGCCAAAAAAATATTTAATTAAATGTTTTTCCATTGAAGTAATAACATTTGTTTATTTTTAGAGTTTAAAAGAAGAAAATACGGCCGTAAGGAAATGATAAAAACGTTTAAAATAAATTGCTTTATGTAAAAAACTCTTTCCTACGTTTAAAGTTCAGATCTATGCGCAGACGCCCTCCGATAAGATATTATCGGAGGGCAGCAGCGCCTGCAGCTGTACGTACTCTGTGTACCTTGAGATTTTCCTTTAAGTCAGTTTAGTTTTGTTTATTTGGCGGCTTGGCCCTTTTTTGGTAA